>CM014087.1:222243-327243 GCA_004119915.2 Collichthys lucidus
TGTGTGTGTGTGAGTGTGTGTGTGTGTGTGTGTGTGTGTGTGTGTGTGTGTGTGTGTGTGTGTGTGTGTGTGTGTGTGTGTGTGTGTGTGTGTGTGTGAGTGTGCACTGAGCTGTTGATTGTTGAAGCTTTCAGACTGTCAGCATGTGAAGATTACAGCCTGTGTATGTTCTGTGGACCATTAATGTGTCCCCTGACACACACACACACACACACACACACACACACACACACACACACACACAGTAATTCACCCCTCGACTATCACTCTCACTCTCTCGCTCTACATGCACGCTCTAATTCGTCCCTCGGCTCTTTGAGCTACGGAAAATGGATCCAAATATCAGAAATGAAAAGAATAAATAAAGAACATTGTAATAACTGTGTCACTGCAGGACAAAGACCCGCCCTGTGTTAAAAAGACACTATTAAAAACAAAGTTAAAAATCATGTCATTGTTCTCAGGATTATGATTCAGAGCTTTGAATTGTGATGACAAACCTGTTCTCCTGTGGTGTACCTCAGGGCTCCATCCTAGGTCCTATTTAAATCACTATATTTTCTCATATTTTAACATATAACATTCTTCATGAGCGATACGCTGATGACACACTGCTGTACATATAATCTTCAGTGGCTTTTAAGTGTCAAATAGATGTTAGATTCTTATTTTCAGGCCTCACTTCTTTTCTTCACTTCTCTGTGCACATGCCAGAAATGGAGGCGTATCAGCAGCAGCTAATCAGCTGATACCAGAAATAAAAGCTTTTCTTTCTTTGGGAGATCTGGAGACCGTCTCACATGCTTCTGTTACCTCTCTGGATGTTGGAGTCAGGCTTTACTCTCTCTCGCCTGCAGCGATACTCTGGTGAGAAGACGGATGATACCTCCCAGGTGCTGTCCTCTTTTCACTGGTTATCAGTTAAATATAGAATTGATTTTATTTGAGCTCTCGTCTGTCCGTGTTCTCCATGCAGACCTCCTCAGGTGCTCCGATCAGTTACTGCTCATCCTTCCTTTTAATTGTTGTATTTTAAATTTCTCTGTGAGGCACCTGTTGTTGTTTTAAATCTGCTCCGTGAATTTTACGGACTCGATAACAGCTGCGCCGTAAAGTGAGGAGGCCGCTCGTCAACACGTGCAGCTGTTTGTGTTTTACTGCTCGTTATGTGACGAGTCAGGGACGCCTCTTAAATTAAATGCTGAATGATTAGAAAGATTTGATTTGTTACTTCACAGCAGTACTACAAACAGCAGTACTACAAACAGCAGTACTACAAACAGCAGTACTTGTAGTATTATGATTCCTCTGTCATATGTTTTTGATAAAAAGACATTTAATAGTTACATTAATTATGATCGTGAGCTGTGTGAGACTGAAAGAAGCAAACATCATGACACTGGCAGTAACAGACAGTACGCAGACTAATACATGTGTGTTATACATGATGGATGTTTACATGAACACACACACACACACACACACACACACACACACACACACACACACACACACACACACACACACACACACACACACACACACACACACTTAAAGTGAGATAAATAGATGTTTGGGCAGCAGATTCACTCGGATACACACATCAACAGAGAGTCAACAGCAGGATTTCACGTATGAACAGAGACACACGCCGTGTGTGTATTTTATCTGTGTTTGATGCACCGGTGTGTGGTGTGTGTGTGTGTGGGTGTGTGTGGTGTGTGTGTGTGTGTGTGTGGTGTGTGTGGTGTGTGTGTGTGTGTGGTAGGTGGGCGTGACAGTGTTGACACTGCAGAGGCATCCCTCTCTCTCTCTCTCTCTCTCTCTCTCTCTGTCGATGTAATTACTGTGTTGAGTTGATAAACTGCTCTCACAGGACTCACCGTCAGCAGGGAGGAGGAGGTGCAGAGGAGAGGAGGAGGAGGAGGAGAGGTGCATGGATAGAGGAAGGAGAAAGAGAGGAGTCTGAGGGATGGAGGGATGTGAGAATCAGGAGGAAATAAAAGGACGACATGACAAATGAGCAGAGGACAAGGAGAGCAGGAGATCACAGGAAGACAAGGAGAGGAGAAGGTTAAGGGAAGAGGAGAGAGAGAGAGAGGGGGAGAGAGAGAAAGGAGGTGAGAGGGAGGTGGGGAAGAGGAGGAGCAAAGAAGAATTAAAGGATGGAGGAGGAGGAGAAGAGGAGAGAGGGGAGGTATTGATTCACTACTCTGACAGCGAGGATGTATTTCATATGGATAGAGCCACACCATAAACACACACACACTCATCGTTATGGGCGTGTCACGTCGCCATGGTTAAGTCATCAAAAAAAAAAAAACACCTTCATACCTCCTCTATGCTCCGGGTGGGAACCACACATGCAGACACCTTCTCTGCGACTCAGCGGTTTGAAGCAAAAATGTCAAATTTGGATTCATCAGAGTCAGAGAGAGTAAAACAATAAAATCTAAATGATTTTTATTTGTGTGTGTAATCCCTATAATGACTACATTTCCCACAATGCAGTGCTCTGCTTAGACACAGAATGAAGAGTTGCACGAGCCGTCAGCGACACAAAGCGATGGTAAATAAAAAAACATCTGTTGCTGTGATAAATCAAAAATCATATTCAGGCTGAGTCTGTGAGCTCATCCAATAAACAACAAGTTGTTATTCTTCACTTCTCTAACTGCATTAGTTAGCTCTGCTAGCTCGGTGATGGACAGCAGCTATTTTTGCAGTTGCCTAGCAACAGCAGAGAGACGCTTCCTGTGCCGAGCTCCGTCTGATCAGCTTCAGCCGTTAATTAAAAATCCATATTTCCTGTTGTGGCTCTGTAATGAGATCACACTGCTGATCTGTCCCGGTGATGTGAGGTCACTCTGATCAACAGAACCTCAGTGTGTCCTAGATTTCATCACCAGAACCAGAACCAGGACCAGGACCAAGACCAGAACCAGGACCAGATTAGACCAGGCACAGACCAAGACCAGGACCAGGCACAGACCAAAACCAGGACCAAACAAGAGTAATTAAAAAAACACTTAATCACTTTAGAACACAGTCTTCAGTTTGTTATGTTCATTAGTCTGTTCATGTATGTTAATGGATGAATAATTCATGGTGTGTGTGTGTGTGTGTGTGTGTGTGTGTGTGTGTGTGTGTGTGTGTGTGTGTGTGTGTGTGTGTGTGTGTGTGTGCGCACACCCAAGGCTGTTACACAGGGAGGATTAAATTGAATTAAATTAGATTCATATAAATGTCAGCAGAGTGCATTTATTGCGTGACAAATTGGTTTTGGAAGAGACACACACACACACACACACACACACACACACACACACACACACACACACACACACACAGTGTAATAGAGGAGGTCGTTTCCTGCAAACTAGTAAAGTCAAACAGACCTCAGTGACTGTGAAGACACAAACTGCAGTTCCTCTAACGTCCACCTGAGGCTGGCTCCAGAAGTGAGTCAGTCTCCATAAGTCCCCATGTTTCACAGCAGAAATAAACATGTTTACAGCCTGGTACAAAAAACAGTTTTGGTCTCTGTAGCTAATTTCCCCGTTCATGACAACTGTACTGAGGGTGAATTTATATACAACTCACCTGTTCACATTATATTAAGGATTAAAGTTATGCAGGGTTAAGAGCGTGGACGCTTTGATAGTCACACTAACAAATGTTTCTGCAGTGTATTTGCTGTTGGAGCCGTCTTAGTGATTCTCGTACCACCAGTGTCACTTTTTGTGCTACTTGTTGTACTAGTAACACCCTGCCTGCCTCCTGCTGCCTGCTTCACTCTGTCAGTGTCAGGATGACACGTTCACTTCCTCTGCACGAGGAAGAATCCGACAAGATGAGCTGAAACATTCCGGCTGGTTCCAAATGCTAAAGTTGAGGATTCCTGTGACAGACAGTCTGCTGAGGAGACGTGTGAGACATTCGAGTGTCACAGAGATGAATGAACAGGTAAAGAACAATAAGGAGGAAGAGACAGGCAGAGCAAAGAGGGAAGCCAGGAGGGGAGGGGACGAGCATGTGGGAGGGAAAAGCAGAGGAGGAGGAGGAGGAGGAGGAGGAGGAGCACAGAGGAGCCATCGCCGGGAGGAAAATTAATTGCCGGCTGCAGGTTATTGGCTGGCTGTGCTGCCGCGGAGGCTGCTGTTGTTCCAGGATGCTGCAGAAGAAGAGAGAGCAGCGAGCAGAGAGCTGCAGATCCGTCTGCTGATTCCTCATCCACCGCCGACCTACAGACATCTGAGAGGAGACGCAAGGCTGCTCAGACCGGCAGGGAAACCCTGGATCTGTGTCTGTGTTCTGAAGGAAGGAAGGCAGGAGGAGGAGCAGGAGGTGGAGGGACACTGGTGGAGCTTTGCCCAGGCGAGGATCACCTTCTGTGGGTGGAGGAGGAGGCTGATTCCCCCGGGGAAATCAAGGAGTGGATGCTTCCTGAAACATCTGGAAAGGTGCAACTTGGAGATGTTTAACAGGAAATTAAAATCAAATCACTTCAGATTTTCTTCTTGTGGAGCAGCAGCAGGACCGGGTCGGGTCTGGACTTCTCAAAAATCATTTCTAGTTTTAATGTTTTTAATTTTATTGTTTCTGATTCAAATGTAAAGAGATGATTATTGTGCAGCAGCTTCAGCGATGAGAACATCTGCTTCATTTACTGATCTGCTGAGTCCAGGAAGAAAGAAAGTAGGAAAAGTCAAATTTAAGGTTTAAGTTTTGTCCAAAACTCAACAGATTATATTTCTATAATATTATATGGACAAAGAAAAGCAGCAAATCGAAGCAAACTTTAAAAAATGTTTCCTGGTGATTGAAGCGTCTGAGCTCGTCACTGTTTCCTTTGAATCATTTAAGAGTTCAAATACCAAAAACTGGACGAACAGAGCTGACTTCAGTGTCACTGAACTTATTGATCAATCGATGAATTCATTGACTGTTTCAGGTTGAGGTGTTCTATGTCTGAGAGATGTTGAGCTTGAAAACCTTCAATCAATCTTCAGCTTGTTAAAGCTTTTTCTCTCAGTGTGTGTGTGTGTGTGTGTGTGTGTGTGTGTGTGTGTGTGTGTGTGTGTGTGTGTGTGTGTGTGCGTGTGTGTGTGTGTGTGTGTGTTCGTGTCTTTAAGATTCTCTCTCTGTGTTTGTGTGTCCAGGAGCGACACTAAGCCGGATTTAACCTTTGAAGAGAAAGAAATGACGGAGCAGCGGAGGAAGACGAGGGAGAGAGGGAGGAGAAAGGACGGTCGGAGCGTCTAGCTCTCCTCAGGAAACACCACCACCATCCACCATCCACCATCCACCTCCATCTGCCTTGGACTCCTGGGAGAGGAGGAGGAGGATTTGGGGGAATTACATGGAGAATCAAATGAGCTTCATCACAGTTACACGCTGAAACAAAAGCACATCTCTGGATCATCAGGCCTGCAGGAGGATTTTTGGGGGATTGAAGCAAAATAGATTTTTTCCAGTCAGCAAAGGATGTGAAGACACAGAGAGAAACATTCACTGAATCCATGAAGTCTGAGACGTTTCCTCAGGGGAGCACAACAAGCTTCGGATCTTTAACCTTCCTTTGGACACTTTTCTTCTCCTTGTGTTTCTCTTTTTCCTGACGGGCACCTTTTACGTGGCTGACAGGAATCCCGAGGAGGACTGGAGCTGTACAAAGCAGGTGTTGGTGACAGATAACAGCTGCAGGGAAGCAGAGCTAGACTCATAAAAGCAGATAAGTGATGCTCGGTGACAGCAGCAGCAGCTGACTCTGCCGTGTTTCTCATCTTTCTGCGAGCGTCTGTGGGCGATCAGAGAAGCAGAGAAAGAATTGAATCATCTGAGCTCATGAAGCGAGCGCACAGGTTCATTTAGAGTCCAGATAACTTCAGACAAACGAACAGAGTCTGAATCTGAGACAGAAACCTGAACGAGACTTCAGGTCGATCTACCTATGACATGATTTTAAACCACAAAGTCTGACAGTGCTGAAAACTCTCCACCAACGTCTTTAAATGTTTAGTCGAAACTCTTTTACTGATGCACCAACGTAAAATCTGACTGCACAAAAAACTTTGAATACTTTTGATAAAAACACTCCAGGAACTGTCGACGTGAACCTGACCTCAAAAAGCAAATCCAAATAAATCTTTGATAGAACGCTGAAGCACAAACTGTTTTTTATCTCTGATGAGCTGCTCGATGGTAAAATCACTTTAAAGCACAAAAATATGAAAATAAAGTTGATCAGATTATCAATCGATTGTGACGTAGAAATTCAGGTGCTAAAAAAACTTTTGTATGATTTCACCTCAAAGCACAAACAAGATTAAAGTTTTAATATCAGCTGTTTATATCGGAGATTTCTCTTTTTTGCCGTTTGATATTTGACTTGAAATCTGTGATTCCCTTCAGATCAGAGTCTGCAGTTCAGACTGATCTGTCTCTAATGTTTCATATTTCACATCAGGATCAATCAGCGCTCTGTTTCCTGCACGTCTGCGTTCAGATGAATTATTGAACTGAAATCAAATCAGAGTTTTCCTTCATGTCTTATTAATCATCACCGGCCTCGTTTCCAACGACAAAAACTGACTGAAGACATTTAACATAGAGAAAACTTTCAGCAGCAGAAGAAGAGCAGAGAATTAAAGATGAATAAAGAATTTATTTAGTTTCATCAAACACCTGAATAAGAGAGGAAAACACGACTGACACAAAGGTCAGGGTCAGTGTGTAGGAGTCAAAACACACAAGGCGACACGCTCAGGAAGCACACACACAACACACACACACACACCACACCACACACACACACACACACACACACACACACCCTCCTCATCCTCACCAACACTTTTTTCTGGGACGCCCACAAACAGTTTGAAGCACAAACTCAAGAGCTTCATCCTCCTCTTCATCCTCCTCCTCCTCCTCCTCCTGCTCCCCTGCAGGGTTGAAACAATCTGTCGCGCATGAATAAAAATTAATTTTTCACCATGATGAAAACGACACAGCAGCTCGCCTCCTTGCCGCCCGCGGGACAGCAGACAGAAGCTGTTCACTGTTAGAGCAACAGAACCGAGCCGACGCATGTTTCATGGAAACGTTGACACAGTGAGGACAGAGGAAAGACACAGGACGTGAACTCAGCTCCACTCACAGCTGCTTTTTCTCTCCTAAACAGACGTTTGACTGACAAACTGAATGAAGCACATTTGAGGACTGAAAAACAGTGCACTCTGCCCGAAGACGACGTCTTGACTCATCTTTGAGGATCCACAAAGAACAAACAGGAATCTTCTCACATAGAGGATCTTTGTCAGCACGGATTACAATTTTCATTTTTCATCTGAAATGTGATTCATATTTTTTAACCTTTGGACACAGTAATCCACGCAAACATCTTTTTGGACCTGGTTGTGGGTCAAAGGTCAGAGGCTGATCAATCGAGACTCACCTGGAGGTTAAAGGTCAGGACCTGCAGAGCCGAGATAAGACGCCATCATGGGCTGCAACATGTGTGTGGTCAAACGTCCGGAGGAGCAGTACAGGATCATGTTCCAGGTAAGAAGTCAGAGCTGCTGAACAGGTTCACCATGAAACAGTGCAGGTGTGTCGCCTCAGGTGACCCTGAACCTGAAACCTTCAGTCTGCTGATGGACTGAACGCTTTTCATCTGCAACAATAATTATGACCAAAAAAATCTGCTCAGAGCTGTCAATCAACCAGTGACGTGTTGGACGCATACCATTCAGTTTTTTATGGCTGATTTAGGAGTGGAAACAAGAGAATGTTGAAACGAGAGAAGAAAAAAGACGAGTGCAAATTCAACTACCTTTGTTTAGAGACAGAATGAGTGTGTGTGTGTGTGTGTGTGTGTGTGTGTGTGTGTGTGTGTGTGTGTGTGTGTGTGTGTGCGTGTGTGTGTGCACGCGTGTGATATTCTAGTGGAAACTACGGCTCCATTCATCACTGCAGGTTGGTCTAGTTACTCTGTAAAGGTCATCCTGATTTCTGCTGTTTTTTTGTCCAGTGGAGGCTGAAAGTCACAGAGGACTCGACAGGAAGCAGTGTGTGTGTGTGTGTGTGTGTGTGTGTGTGTGTGTGTGTGTGTGTGTGTGTGTGTGTGTGTTACAGTTTGAAACCTCATGTGGCTGAGAGCATTTCAACATTTATCCTTTACCTGTAACTGCTCATGTTCATCAGGATCAGGCTGGAACCTTCTCGCTGTGAAGAGAAGATTAATGAACAGTGGAACATTCAAATTAAATGGCATACGTCTGTTAGTGTCGGACAAATAGAGAAAGACAAATGTGTATCAGTAACAAATAACTTGTAGTTCTGCGCAGACTGTCAAACAGACAAAGACATGGAGGTGACAGAAGATATCCAGAGACGGACAGGAAGCAGAGTGTAACATGATGAGTTCACTATTTTGCAGGGACTCTGTTGGGAGAGGATATAAGATGAGGATGGAGTACTTCATCTCAGTCAGTCCTCAAACATTTGAGCTGTCTAAGGTTTTTCCGGAAACGTCTGGACCTCACTCTTACACTGTCACATGACTTCTGCCTTTGTTTTTGGAGACAAGGCTGCTACAGGTTCAAACCTCAGGAGACTGAGCTCAGCTAACATCTGACAAACAGACAGCTTAGCTTTGTGCAGCTAAATGACGGACAGAAGAAACAACTGATAGAACAACTTGCATGAGAGTTTTTACAGGAGGGGATAAGAACGAAGCCTGATGACGACAGAATATAATCACATCATCACTAAATATTGTCTAGTTCAGTCAGACGTCTCATGACTGTTTTATTGCAGCAGGTGACGACAGTTTGAGTTTGGCCTCATGAGACAATATCTTAAAACTTGGATGACTGTGGAGTCGAGTCGTCTGCCTGAACTCGCTCCATTTGTAAAATATATAGAATCAGGAATGAGCCATGCTGCAGTACTTTGAGTCAGAACTTCTACTTTAAACTGAGTATTTGTACACTTAAGTTCTACTTTGACACAAGTAAAAGGTCTGAATACTCTGAAGTCTAGTTTATATGTACTGTAAGTGGTGGAGCTGTGCATGGTGCTGAAGTCTACTTTATATGTACTGTAAGTGGTGGAGCTGTCCGTGGTTCTGAAGTCTGGTTCATATGTGCTGTAAGTGGTGGAGCTGTCCGTGGTTCTGAAGTCAGGTTCATATGTGCTGTAAGTGGTGGAGCTGTCCGTGGTTCTGAAGTCAGGTTCATATGTGCTGTAAGTGGTGGAGCTGTTCGTGGTTCTGAAGTCTGGTTTATATATACTGTAAGTGGTGGAGCTGTCCGTGGTTCTGAAGTCAGGTTTATCTGTACTGTAAGTGGTGGAGCTGTCCGTGGTTCTGAAGTCAGGTTTATCTGTACTGTAAGTCATGGAGCTGTCCGTGGTTCTGAAGTATGGTTTATAAGTGGTGGAGCTGTCCGTGGTGCTGAAGTCAGTTTTCTGTACTGTAAGTCATGGAGTTGTCCGTGGTTCTGAAGTCAGGTTTATAAGTGGTGGAGCTGTCCGTGGTGCTGAAGTCAGGTTCATCTGTACTGTAAGTGGTGGAGCTGTTCGTGGTTCTGAAGTCTGGTTTATATGTGCTGTAAGTAGTGGAGCTGTCCGTGGTTTTGTCTGGTCTGAAACTAGTCCCACTACACTGTTCGCTAGTGTAACAGCTGGAGCTGTCTGGGGTGCTGAACCGAATCCACTGCTGAGGAATTGGGGGAGAGGAGGATGTTAGCAAAGCTGACATCCATCATAAACTCCTCTCACCGCATGAGACTGTGAAGGCCTTAAACAGCTCCTTCAGCAACAGAGTGATACCCCCACCAATGTAAGAATGAGATCTACCACAGATCCTTCATTCCACCAACTGTCAGACTCTTTAACACCAGCATGACCTCATGACTTTTTATATACATTTATGATTTATCAGTAATTTTCTATCCAGTTAGGCTCTTCTTTTCTGCAAAGTGTCAAGTCTGAAACAAGAAATTCACCTTTTGATGTGACTTTATACAGTGGTATAATAATTTAAACCAGCAGCAGTTTTTTGGTTTCTGGTCTTATAATGATCCAGATATTCCTTCAGCAGAGAAACAGACCCGGCTGCATGTGCCTCTGACAAAGATCTGTAAATGTTAAACAGGATGTTGTGAGAGAAAAAGCAGCTCAACTCTCTCTGAATAAATGAAGTCAGTGTTTTATATGAACAAACTCTCTGTAGGCTGTGAGCACTCAGCGTGTCGAGAAAGAGGATTCAGTCAGTGTCAGGAGCATTGAAGGAATGTGTTCAGCCTTGAACTGCTGTGTATGTTTATGGAGGAGCTGCAGGCCTGAGGTGCGTCATACATAACAAACTGAAATAAAGCTAAATCACCAGTCGAGTGGAAAAGCTGCTGCCACCTGACCGGCAGCTGATGCTGTCATGACCTCTCCTGCTGAGTAACACAGTTAGAGTCCACCCTCAAACACACACTCATGTTCGTTTATGTGGACCAGATTCTCTCAGGTTTTTTTTTAATGGAGTTACTTATTTCGTTCCCTCAATTCAATTAAATGTGTGCCACTTTCAAATGACCTCATTCATGGCTTCATATTCAGATCACCTCCATCTCATTTTTTTCAAGATGAAACTGTGGTTCAAAACTTTGGAGAAAGAAAGAATGGATTGGACACAAAGTCATTCGAAACTCAACGATACTCTGAGAGAAACGATGAAAAAAACGAGAAAAAGATACTCTGTGGCTAGCCTTACAGATTGGGATGGAAGTGTTGATAGATGGATGGGATGAAGTTAGTGAACAGCATCCACACACAGGTGAACATGTGATGCTGGGCAGTGTGTCCTCTGCATGAGGTCACACACATGATTTAAAATATTCATGTTTTTTATGTTTCTCAAATGTATAAATTATGTTTTATTACAAACTACAGAAACAGGAAGCATTGGTGAATCCCAAAAATCAACGAGTGCAAACAAAATAAAAACAAATCGTGGAAACAAATAAAAATAATAGAAATGTATCCAGATTCCTGCGAGAGGCTGCCGACAGAAATCTGTTTCACAGCAGAAACCTCCGACATGGACTGAACAAGTGTGAGAGCTGCTGCTGCTACACACACACACACACACACACACACACACACACACACACACACACACACACCACACACACCACACACACACACACACACACACACACACACACACCTGAGATTCACATTCATTATAGAACTGTTGTGTGCTGATTGATCTGAGCTCCCAGAGAGCTACAGAAATAGATCCCCAACCCCCAGCACACACACACACACACACACACGCTTTTAATTGTGAGACATCATTACCATCTCCACTAGGTCACCTCAGGAGAAACACACACACACACACGCACGGTTCTAGCACGACACAAACAAACAAACTCAACAAACTGAGCTAACATGAGCTAACAGCAGCTAACAGACTGAGCTAACATGAGCTAACAGCAGCTAACAGACTGAGCTAATATGAGCTAACAGCAGCTAACAGACTGAGCTAACAGCAGCTAACAGCAGCTAACAGACTGAGCTAACAGCAGCTAACAGCAGCTACAGCTGTCAGCAGTTTACTTCACTGTCCATCATAAACTCTGTAAATCACAGAGAGTTGAGGCGGAGCAGCCGGAGGACATCAGAGGGAAAACCAGAAAACATTTCCTCCATAAAATATGATCCAGTTTCACCAGAATCAGTGAAATAGTTGGTCTGACAAAATGTCTCTCTCTCTCTCACACACACACGTTCTCCACAAAACACACACACATTCAGCGTTTTCTTCCTCTCTCTGTCCAACACAAACACACACAGATGGCATCCTGTCCCCTAGCAACAGTTAGACAGTGTCCGTGTGCCAAACTGTCACCACACACACACACACACACATGCACATACAGAGACACACACACCTACACACACATGCACATACACACACAGAATGCCCTTGGTCACCTTGGCTATGTATGAGAGGGTGTCACTATCAGTGTGTGTGTGTGTGTGTGTGTGTGTGTGTGTGTGTGTGATTAATGAGGTCTGTAATAGATTCTGATGACCTCATGAGATTTGAAGAGATGATAAGCAAACACACACACACGCACACACACACACACACACACACACACACACACACACACACACACACACACACACACACACACACACACACACACACACACACACACACACACACACACACAGAAAGTGAAGCTAATTTTAGCTGCTCACAGAATCGATGGCCTTGTGTGTGTTTGTATCCATGGACCTCCAGATTTCCCTCATGAGGTGGTGGAGACCAAACACAGAGCTACAGACTCCAACAGGATGACTGACCGACGTAACATCTGCGTGTGAATAAGAAGCAACAATCTGTCAGACAAAGAGGTCACATGTCGTCCATGTGACGTTTGTCAGCGTTCTCTGTTGATCCGGAGGAGTGTGTGGAATCCATTACCGACTAAAAGCTCTGTTTCCTCAGTGAGAGCTGGAGGCTGGTTTGTCCCACGCTGCCTCGGAGCATTTGAACGTCTCAGAGTGAAACTAAACGACTGAAAAAAAACAACAACATGAAACTGAGTGGATCAGAGAGGAGTGTGTGTGTGTGTGTGTGTGTGTGTGTGTGTGTGTGTGTGTGTGTGTGTGTGTGTGTGTGTGTGTGTGTGTGTGTGTCTGTGTGTTGAAGCTGACAGGTGTTGAGACTTATTTCATTTCATTCGATTTCCTCGCTGCCTGCCTGGACACAGCAGGTGTGTGCGCACAGACACACACTTTAGCTTGAATCTCTCTGAATCTCTCTCTGAATCAATCTCTCTCTCTCTCTGTCTCTCTCTCTCTCTCTCTCTCTCTCTCTCTCTCTCTCTCTCTCTCTCTCTCTCTCTCTCTCTCTCTCTCTCTCTCTCTCTATTGTTTTTTTCCGTCCATCGATCTTCCTGTCACTCTCTCTCTTCACTCTTTTCCTCCACCTTCTCTTTCTTTAACTCTTCCCACAGTTTCTTTCTCTTCCTCTTTGTCTCCATGTCTTTCATTTCCTTCTTATCTTCTTACATCCTCTTTCCCTTCCTCCTCTCTCATCTACAAACTCTCTTCTTATTAACGATCATCTCTTCTTCTCTCTCCTCCTCTGATAGTGTTTGTATGAGCTCGGGATTTGTTTCTATCTTTCTAAATTTATGAAACATTGGACAGCGACAGAACATTTTTTGGGTTGATTCTAGTTCAGATCTGCTCAGAGAGCGTGCTGTGAATATATTGACGGACACGCCATTAAGTTCATTCTGATAATCGATTCATCAGCTCTGAGTCATTCTTTCGTCTCTCAAATATTTGAGGGCGTCACCTTTGAGCTTTTCTTCTGAAATCTTACAAACAGCTGATCGATGAATCAAGAGAATGACGGACAGGTGGATGGATATTAAAACATCTTTAGTTGTTGTTAAGACGTCACCTACAACTCAAACTCTGCTCTCCTTCTCTCTCTCTTCCTCTCGCTCTCTGCTTCGTCTCTCCATTTCTGTCCATGAACCTCGCTCTCCTCCTCTTCTTTGAACCTCTCTCTCTCTCTTGTTTCTCTTTTTTCCCCTCTGGTACTCCCCCCTTCCACCTCCCCCTCCCTCCCTCCCTCCCTCCCTCCCTCCCACTCCGTCACCTCTTCTCTTCTCTTTTGCTGTCAGATTTGTCTCAATGGGATGCTGTTGCCGCGGTAACCGAGGTCATTAGGGAAGCTGTATTTATGCTTTCTCACAGTGGAGCTGGCAGATCTGCTGTAATGAGCGCGCGCACACACACACACACACACACACACACACACACACACACACACACACACACACACACACACTTTACTTTGTGCATCATTACAGAGACGCAGACGTTCGAGTCATTAACTCAAACATTTGTTCAACAGAACTGAACGTTGATTTAAATAAAGAAACTGAAGTGAAGAACAAAAACCACAAAGTCCAGACAGAGTCTCATGAATCTAACGAGACGACATCACGTGATCACAAGATCACGCGAGAATCCATCTGGCTTCAGGCTTCAGGCTCTGTGCTCGATGCTTACAGTAACTGTAACCATGATGTTCTCTCACATTCACTATGTAGAAGTAAGACAGGAAACTGATTCATTGGGCACTTTTAAATTGGACATTTCTTCTTTGTGACACAGTTACAGACATTTTTAATCTCGACCTGTTTTTCTCCAGGTTAAATAAAAACTTAATTAACGAAGCTGAACTGTGTCTGAACAAAAAGATGGAACGCTGCTGCTGCTGTGACCACAGAGAGTCAAAGTGACTGACATCATCATCACGCCGCTCCGACACGTCGTTTGCTCTTCTTAAAAAAAAAAAAAAAAGACTTTCTGAGTCGTCAAAAGCACATTAGTCTTAATGAGCTGTCGGCTCATTAGGCCGTCAGCGGCGGAGAGGAACAACACTTCAGAGACAGAACCGGCTCGTTTGTATTCAGCAGAACGCCAGGTGGTCACATGTTGCTACAAATCCCATGATGCACTGCTGGAAAATACTGGAGTCACAGTCCAGACTAGAAGACAGAGGCTGACGGGGGACAGGTTAGGAAGTTTTGTGGACGAAAAATATGATTATACTAATATCATAAATAATTATTTATATTCGAATTCCTCGATCATCCTTTCAGCCGTTTGTCATCGCGTGGAACGTCAACAAGCAACAGTGAAAAAGGAGAATGTCATTCACAGATTCAGAAAGTCACAGAAATCTCTGCACAGAACCAACGCTGAGTGTCCGTGACCTCCGACCCGTCGGGCAGCACAGGCTGCATTAAAAAGCCACATGACTTACGACCCCGACAGGGCAGAAATTGATCTCGGCGAACATAGGAAGGTAAGATGAACAGAGGACCATCTGCAATATGCCGGCATGCCAGCCAGAAACGATCACACCGCACACAACGAACCACTGGCTGCAGGATCACGCCACCACCGAAACACCCGGAGCAGAGAGAGAGAGAGAGAGGGCGGTACCTGAAAGAAAAAGAAACAAAAGACAACCAGCCACACACACCAAGGCCCGGACACAAACACAGTTCAGACTCGACCACGTTTCAAACAGGTTTCAGAAATCACGTTTGTCCTCCAGGTTAAATTTACGCGTCCAAACACGTCTTGATACAAGAGCGAGCATGATCTGAGACGAAAACATTTGCATGATGGTGAGACGCCGCCTGACTCCGTTATCTAGAACTGATCATCAGACGGCCCCAGGAGGAGAATCCGTGGCACGGATCAGCGTCTGTGTTTGATGTGAAGAAGATATGAATGTTAAACACACGAGAAGGAGATAATCTGTACGTTAGCACTCTGCTGCAGCCACACGGGGAGCGTTACACACTGCAGATCCAGTGTTAACACTCGTAAACATCCAGAACAATAAAATGACAGTAAGTGCTGCCCATGAGCAAGGCACCGAGCGGCTGTGTGGCTGCGAAATGAATCAAAGTAATGATTTCTATATTCCGTCATAGATGTGATACACGCTCATGCCCTGTGCATTTACAGTGGTGGTCAAAAGTTTACATACACTTGTAAAGAACATAATGTCATGGCTGTCTTGAGTTTCCAGTTATTTCTACAACTCTGATTTTTCTCTAAAATAGTGATTGGAACAGATCCTTCTTTGTCACAAAAAACATTCATGAAGCTTGGTTCTTTTATGACTTTATTATGGGTAAACTGAAATTGTGACCAAATCTGCTGGGTCAAAAATATACATACAGCAACATGAATGAGCAATTTTGGAGACTTAGAAAGTTGTGTCAATGACATGAGCTTCATAGCATGACCTCTTAACTTCCTGTGAGTGATCATGAGTGACTACAGCTGGTGACTTTTCTGAGGCCATTTAAAAAACGCTCATTGGATAAAAACACCCACAAACGCTACAATGGGAAAGTCAAAGGAGCTCAGCACAGATCTGAAAAAGAGAATCATTGACTTGAACAAGTCAGGAAAGTCACTTGAAGCCATTTCAAAGCAGCTGCAGGTTCCAAGAGCAACAGTGCAAACAACTGTTTGTAAGTATGAAGTGCATGGCACTGTTTTGTCACTGCCACGATCAGGAAGAAAACGCAAGCTGTCACCTGCTGCTGAGAGAAAACTGGTCAGGAGGGTGAAGAGTCAACCCAGGAGCACCAAAAAGCAGATCTGCCAAGAATCAGACGCTGCTGGAACACAGGTGTCAGTGTCCACAGTCAGGCGTGTTTTGCATCGCCATGGACTGAGAGGCTGCCGTGCAAGAAGGAAGCCCTTGCTTCAAAAGCGGCACCTTAAGGCTCAACTAAAGTTTGCTGCTGATCACATGGACAAAGATAAGACCTTCTGGAGGAAAGTTCTGTGGTCAGATGAAACAAAAATGGAGCTGTTTGGCCACAATGCTCAGCAATATGTTTGGAGGAGAAAAGGTGAGGCCTTTAACCCCAAGAACACCATGCCTACCGTCAAGCACGGTGGTGGTAGTATTATGCTGTGGGCCTGTTTTGCTGCCAATGGAACTGGTGCTTTTCAGAGAGTCAATGGGACAATGAAGAAGGAGGATTACCTTCAAATTCTTCAAGAAAACCTAAAGTCATCAGCCCGAAGGTTGGGTCTTGGGCGCAGTTGGGTGTTCCAACAGGACAATGACCCCAAACACACATCAAAAGTGGTAATGGAATGGCTAAAGCAGGCTAGAATTAAGGTTTTAGAAAGGCCTTCCCAAGGTCCTGACTTAAACCCCATTGAGAACATGTGGATAATGCTAAAGAAACCAGTCCATGCCATAAAGCCAACAAATTTAACTGAACTGCACCAATTCTGTCAAGAGGAGTGGTCAAAGATTCAACCAGAAACTTGCCAGAAGCTTGTGGATGGCTACCAAAAGCGCCTAAATGAAAAAAAAATGGCCAAGGGACATATAACCAAATATTAACATTGCTGTATGTATATTTTTGACCCAGCAGATTTGGTCACAATTTTAGTTTACCCATAATAAAGTCATAAAGGAACCAAGCTTCATGAATGTTTTTTGTGACAAAGAAGGATCTGTTCCAATCACTATTTTAGAGAAAAATCAGAGTTGTAGAAATAACTGGAAACTCAAGACAGCCATGACATTATGTTCTTTACAAGTGTATGTAAACTTTTGACCACCACTGTACATAATGGGCACATGATGGAATGAGTGTGTTCTGTAATGTCTGTCGGTGTGTGGCAGCGACGTCTCATACGGCTGAAAGCTAATAAAAGGCAATCTGAATGATTTACGTGATCACATTCACGCGCTTTGTTTGCTTTTCAGAAAAAAATGAAATGCAAATCAGTCGAGGCCGCGAAGGCGGCGAACGTTTCTGAATGTGAAGAACGCTGCTTGATGAGAAAGAAACATCAGCACGAGGCTTTCTGAATATGTATGTGCACATATACATACCAACGTGCGACCATGTGAGGTCACAGACTGTTGGTTGGTTTCATAAAAACATCCGATCATTTTACTTTCCTAAAATCAAGAGTTGATGAGTTGTATCAAAAGTGGTTGAAGGAAGGAAAGGCGGTGAAGGAAGGAAAGGCGGTGAACATGTGAGCGGGTCATGGGTGGCCGAGGCTCACTGATGCATGTGGGGAGCTAAGGATGGACCGTGTGGTCCGGTCCAGCAGACAGACGACTGACAACGCTCATGCTGGTTCATGCTGAAAGACCCGATGGACACATGAGCATCAGCAATGGAAGAAGGTGTCCTGGTCTGATCCATGGAGGCCCCACCTCTGAACTTTCAGGACTTGAAGGATCTGCTGCTGACATCGAGGTCGAGTGGAGTCCAGGCCGCGATGGGGCGGAGTGATTTTAAAAGGTGCTGACGGACAGTCGCAGAAACATGACAGAGAACAGGAACAGACGTCTACGTTGGAGTGGTGGATCATCGCTGCTTTGACTGAAACATCCAGGAAACGCCCGGGAGGAAAAAAATGCAAATGTGTTCGGATAATAAATCATAATTTAAAGTGTTTGAAGGAAACTCCGGAGCTCCGCGGAGACCCTCCAATCTTAAACACAGCAGATGTGTTTTTCCTCAGTGCAGGTGGATGTGTGTTTTTTTTTAAATGAAGGTGTGTGTGTGTGTGTTTGATGAGCCTGCAGAGGTGCGCACACACACACACACACACACACACACACCTCGGTTTATTATAATAATTAGGATTTGAGCAGAACTGATTCCTCACACATAAAACTGGATTTATGTTCAGAGGAGGTCTGGAATCACCCTGAAGGCGTTTATTTCACGATAACTGCTCGCTGTACATTATCGCGCGTATTACAACATTATTGATTTAAAAAATATTTAATTGTGGCCACTGTGATCCAACAGTCTCTGATCAGAACTGGGTCTGTTATTCATAACAGTTATCCAATACACAATGGATCATAGAACGCCATAACTGACCAATCAGAATCGAGTATTTACCGAAGCTGTGTGACAGAGCGTGATGTGCAGTGAGAATATGAACATCATGCAGATCTGACGTGATAAACTGGAGCTTGTCCATAACTGATCCTGAATTATGAAGCGCTTTGTAAAACCTGCTTCGATGTGAGCTCCATAAAACCTTTCGTGGCATTTAATCTGTAAGAGTCACATATCACCATGACAACAGTTTATATGATGAATAAATGATGTGGACGTCACAGCTCTGCATAACGTTTGCACCATTTAATGCAGATCTGAAATGATTTTTAATATTTAAAATTATCTGTGTTCACTAACTAAACCATTCGAATACCAATTCTACTGAACCTTTCCTGTGATGATCGACCGTCTGTGACCCACTCTGACCTGTGATCAGGTGATCCACTCTGACCTGTGATCAGGTGACCCACTCTGACCTGTGATCAGGTGACCCACTCTGACCTGTGATCAGGTGACCCACACTGACCTGTGATCAGGTGACCCACTCTGACCTGTGATCAGGTGACCCACACTGACCTGTGATCAGGTGACCCACTCTGACCTGTGATCAGGTGACCCACTCTGACCTGTGATCAGGTGACCCACTCTGACCTGTGATCAGGTGACCCACTCTGACCTGTGATCAGGTGACCCACTCTGACCTGTGATCAGGTGACCCACTCTGACCTGTGATCAGGTGACCCACTCTGACCTGTGATCAGGTGACCCACTCTGACCTGTGATCAGGTGACCCACTCTGACCTGTGATCAGGTGACCCACTCTGACCTGTGATCAGGTGAACGGTGTCTCTGTCATTCGTACGTCTGTTCTCACACTATGTAACTTTGGGCTCCGGGTCTGGAGAAGTACGTAACGCTTTACGGCACTAAGTCACACAGCAGCAACTATTTCACTGATTCTGGTGAAACTGGATCATATTTTATGGAGGAAATGTTTTCTGGTTTTCCCTCTGATGTCCTCCGGCTGCTCCGCCTCAACTCTCTGTGATTTACAGAGTTTATGATGGACAGCTGTAGCTGCTGTTAGCTCATGTTAGCTCAGTCTGTTAGCTGCTGTTAGCTCATGTTAGCTCAGTCTGTTAGCTCATGTTAGCTCAGTCTGTTAGCTCATGTTAGCTCAGTCTGTTAGCTCATGTTAGCTCAGTCTGTTAGCTCATGTTAGCTCAGTCTGTTAGCTGCTGTTAGCTCATGTTAGCTCAGTCTGTTAGCTCATGTTAGCTCAGTCTGTTAGCTCATGTTAGCTCAGTCTGTTAGCCGGGCTGCCTGAACAGTGACTCATGAGCACCAGGAAAAAGAAGAAAAGAAGGTTTGCAGGTAAATGCTAACAGGATGCAGAACCAGTGTCGTGCCAGAACTGGAGCTGGGCTTAGCAGTGCCAGAGACTGAAGAGGATGCTGACAGAGGAAGCTAAGAGGAGAGTGACTTTCAGTGTTTATGTTTTTAGTCTCAGTTTGATGATGATGAACAGAAGCTTGTTTCTTAAACGTGACTACTTTAAAGATCAGTCTGTCGGAGCAGACGCTCGGTGACACAGACTGAACGAAGGCTCTGTGGTCTTTGTAGTTTTCAGTGATCTGCACCTCTCTGCTCTCAGCCTCAATCCTCAGCTTGACTTCCATCAGACTCATTGAGTCCAGAGGATTGATGGAGGTGAGAGGTGAGAGAGAGACTAAAGTAGAAATCTCTTTCCAACGGCCGAGACTCGTCTCCTCTTTTTTCTCACTTTCATCTTCCCCGTCTGGTGTTTTGCATTTTCACCCTCCCCCATCTTCTTCAATCTCCTCCTCCCCTGCAGTTTCTCCACATTTCATCCTTCATCCTCGTCTGGATTGAACCTCTTTCTTCCTCTCCGTCTCCCTGACCGCTCCCCCTCTCCTGGGTATGATTATAGCATCTCTGCTCCTCCCTCGGCATGCTGGGAATGAAAATGGATCCTTCGTCCCATCTCTCTCCACACTGTGTGCGTGTGTGTGTGTGTGTGTGTGTGTGTGTGTGTGTGTGTGTGTGTGTGTGTGTGTTCATGCACTACAGGGAGTGGGTGGGTGAAAGAGATAAATGCCAGAGGAAAGTGTGTTGATGTGGAACTTTTTCAGTGTGTGTGTGTGTGTGTGTGTGTGTGTGTGTGTTGATAAATGCGGTGGAAGTGTGTGCTGATGGATTCAGTAAATAGTTAATGAGCGGGGAAGAGAAACACGTCGCAGCCCTCAGGAGCTGATATTGATGGAGACAACGAAGCTAATCACCATCAGCTCCGTGAAGTTCACGTGTTGTTGAAGCTGCAACAGGAGTCGATCGACTTTAAAAACCCAGCAGAGCTCGAGTCACGTTTACTCGTCAATAGTTTCACGTTCATCAGTCCTGCTGCCTGTTGATGTGTCAGGCCTCATTTCAGCAGCATCTTCTCCAACACAGCCAAATATGAGGCGGGTATTCTCGTTCCACAGAGGATGAACCACAGAGGATGAACCACAGAGGATGAACCACAGAGGATGAACCAGTGTTTCCCTGACCAGTATTTCATTTAAAGCAACACCGCACATTTGTTCTCACACTATGTAACTTTGGGGAGAAGTACTAAGTCACGAGAAGCAGCTCACCTACACTCACTCCTTTATTTGAAACACAGCCACGATCTTTAACTCGAAATAAAGAAAATGTTGGATTTCTCTAACTTCTCTCTGAGACGCTGAAGCAGCAGGAAATCCATCTGCAGCATTGTGAAACATAACGAGGACTCAGCGTGATAACCCCGCTTGTTACTCGACTGTCTAACGATCAATATTCCGTCAGTAATGAAGCTTAATGAAGTCTCACCTCGAGCCTGCAACATTTAAGAGTCAAACCAAACCGCTAACCAGCCTCTTGGCTATTGCACGCCATGGAATAACGCAGAGTTATGAGTTTTTGGGGAATTGATGAGCGCTCACGTCGGGTTGAAGATGATCAATAACCGTCGTGACTGACTGAGACACAACAGAGCAGGATTCATCCTGTCCAGCCAGACACAAAGCTCCATTAGCAGCTCCTGTGTGCAGAACAACAGAAGAGAACAGTCAGCTCTTTTCTCCCGTTCAGTTATTAATTTCACACTTCGCTTAGCTGTGATTCCTGTCGGGCTAATGTGGCAGAGCCCGGCCCTGTAACCACACAAACACGCCGGTATAATGAGCGGGAGCGCAGCGGGCGGCTGGGAATGTTGGAATCATCATGTGCAGGAAAAAAAATCAAAGATTCACAGAGACAAACACAGACGATGATGCTGCCGCTGGCCGTGACTCTGCCACAAACATCAGGATTATTACCGTCGATCTAAAGGAGAGAACGCTGAAGGTGTGAAACAAGAAACAGAGCAGCCAAACGTGTCACATGACATAATCACACTGATGATGAAGATGATGCTCTCTCTGTTAGAAACCACAGAAGAGAAGGTTTCCATCTCCCATCAGGGATAGATTATTAATATAGATTCTTTAAAATGTTCATCAGCGTATAAAAACTTGACTTGTTGTGTTTTAGGCCACACACACACACACACACACACACACACACACACACACACACACACACACACACACACACACACACACACACACACACACACACACACACACACAGGTGTGGCAGATGAAACACAATCAGTGACCACACCACAACAGGCATGATAGATGATTGTGGTTATTGAGAGTGTATTGACTGGCTCAGGCTTTATGTTAACTGACACACACACACACACACACACACACACACACACACACACACTGCAGAGGACATGTAATGCATAACAATCAGCTCTGAAACAAAGGCAGGGAGGAGGAGAGGTGTGTGTCTGTGTGCAGCCATGCAAGTATGCATGAGCTGTGTGTGTGTGTGTGTGTGTGTGTGTGTGTGTGTGTGTGTGTGTGTCACCTGGAAGTAGCAGGTTCGCGTGTGCTTTAGGAGGTCTTGTGCGTGTGTGTCTTCAGGCGTTAGTTTGATGTGTGTGTGTCCGCAGACATTAACTTCACAGAGATGATTCCAACATTGGAAATAACAAAGACACACTATTACAGTAACACACACACACACACACACACACACATACACACACACACACACACACACACACACACACACACACACACACACACACACACACACACACACACGGTGTTTCTTGTCATATTTCCCCCTGAGTGACGCCTGAACACACTCTGTGCTTACAGCTATATTACTTATGCTAATGCAGCAGCTGGTTGTATATGAGCCAGTTATGATGCTGATTGAGGTGGGAGTGATCCAGAGGTCAGAGACTCAGGTAAATTACAGTAACATGTGTTCTGCCTGCAGTCTGTCCCCTGGAGACAAACGTTAGTGAGCCCGTCACTTGGTAACATGGAGGCTGAGCGCAGTCAGTTCACAGCTGCTGCTGCTCAGAGCTCCTGTGCTGAAGGTGTTAGACGTTACTCTGAGCTCCACCCACTGAAAACCAGGTGAAGCAATCCTGGCCCTGAAAGCCTGTTTCTACACCTCTCACTATGAGTGACAGGCTCCTGCACAAACACCAACACTAAGACAGTTTTGGTTGTTTTACATCCAGACTTCATGATTCCTCTTCTGGTTGGATGTCCAAGCACAAATCAGGTTTCCAGAGACAGATCTGTTCAAACATCTCCCAGCCCGTCCTCACGAAGCAGGTTGGCTGAATCTTTCGTGTTTAAAAAAACATTTTTCTTTAGTTGATTTTTGCATTTTGGTTTGTTCTGTTGGGAAATGAAATCACTTCATGTTGGACATCAGAAGGAGAAAGAGAAACTCTGCTCAGTGACGAGGCTGAACTAGCTTCCATCGTTAGATGGAGGATTACCTGCATGAGCCACTACGATGTAAATAAAGACGTTTTTTAACGAGGGAGTCAAACAAAGCTCAAAATAAAGAGCTGGATATGAATATGATAAAGGTCGTACACCAACAGTATGAATGCTCTGTAATAAGCACAAAAAGAAATCTTGTTCTTCATGTTCTTGTCTCTCCTCGACTTTATTCTCCTCTCGACAATCTCGTCTTCCTCTCCACTTCACTAACTCTCTCTCTCTCTCTCATTAGCAGAAAGGCTGGAGTAACTCCCTGCGGCCGATGGACAGACATGGAAGCGTAAAGGTAGGACACGCTCGGATGTTTCCATCCATCAGCTTTCAATGCTCCTCCACCGTGACTGACTGCTCCTGTCCTACATCCGTCCAGCCGCCTCCTATCAGTCATCTTTAATAAGGTTCCACTCCCGTAAAGCTGATGATAGATAGAGAATATTTCCTCCCCGCTGTCACCTGTTCGGCTTTTAATCACTGATTTATCCGAGGAACGGATAACGCCAACGTCTTTGTTCTTTTTCATTTAGTCTCATCTTCATCGCTCGAAGCTCCCTGTGGTTTCCTCCTGACCGAGTCATATCACACCTCGTCCTCCATGCTGCCTCAGGAAACACAGCTGTTCAGTCTTTGATAGGAATAAATACAACCAACGTGCAGATTTCCATCAATGTTCAGAGTTTTAGTTCATGTTGTCTGAACTGAGGCTGTAAAAATACGATTAGATTTATTTCATCTCGCTAGACGATAGACAAACTGACTGACTCTATGTAGGGCCTGTCCTTCACTCTAAGAACGACAGGGTAGAGCGACGCAGTGCAATCAGCAACACAACCCCTAGATGTCACTGTTCCCGACACACTGGACCTTTAAGAAGGAGGATTATTTTCTCCACACGTGAAGAAACTTCAGTTTGTCACAAACATTCAACATACGAGTTTCCTACTGGACAGGACGTGTATGAACAATTGTAATCTGCAGAGTAACTAGTAACTAAATCTGTCAGACAGATGTAGTGCAGTGAAAAGTATAGTTACCTCTGAGACGTCGTGGACTACAGGTATAAAGTACTTGAGTAAATGTACTTGTTAGTTATATGCCAGCAGTGGTTAAGCTTAGTTACATTACTGACAGTTAGCATAGCATGAGACAACAGGCTGGTTGCTATGGTTACCAAGCTATGTTTAAAGCAGCTTTGGAAAAACTTGAAATCTGGGATGATCATTTCACGTTTCACGTTTATTTTATTAAAGTTGATTCATCTCAGACTAGACAAACGTCATTATCAGCGAGCCTCAGATTCCTCAGGTGCCTGATTCTTTAACTCTTTATTCTTCGTCCTCATCTGTCAGTTCAGTGAACACTTCAGGAATCAAACAGTTTAGTGAATGTTGTTTATCGTGTTGTAGCTGTGACTGTGGGTGCTGATTGATAAGACCCAACTACACACACCCACCTGTCAATCAAAGCGTCCCCGCTCTTAACCCTGCATAACTTTAAGCCTTAATATAATGTGAACAGGTGAGTTGTATATAAATTCACCCTCAGTACAGTTGTCATGAACGGGGAAATTAGCTACAGAGACCAAAACTGTTTTTTGTACCAGGCTGTAAACATGTTTATTTCTGCTGTGAAACATGGGGACTTATGGAGACTGACTCACTTCTGGAGCCAGCCTCAGGTGGACGTTAGAGGAACTGCAGTTTTTGAGTTTTTCGAGTTGCAGCACGTCGGTGTGTTACAGCGCCCGGTTGGTCAGTGAATCACAGTGCATCATGTGACCAGCGTGTGCCTGCCTCATGCATGTACGTGATCAAACATGCTCATAAACAGCTCCACAAGTCAAAACCTCCACAGGGAACCTTTAAAAACCGTCACAGCCACAGTAACCATAACAACCGGAGCCACATCCACAGCAGACACAATCAGCCCATCGTAACACAAAGCACGAAATGAGTCTCAGCCTATTTTCCCCTATATGACTTGTTTTCTGACTGTAAATCTCATGCCACGTTCTTGAACCTTGAATCTCTCAGGTCAGAGGACGAAGGCCCTCGCAGCTGCCGCTGGACAGACCACAGAACTCCCAGGAGTCTTTGCACCAAGCTGGATCTGTCCGCAAGAGTCACAGGAGGAAAGGTAAAGACAGTGACGTCACGTCGTGTTCACAGGTGTTTCTTTATTCTGCTCTTTGAAACTCGGAGCTGCCGTCAGACAGAAATCCTCTTCAAACCCTGTTTGTCTCCCGTTTCTCTTTCCCACGTTCCCGCCTCATTAATCTGGGATCTCTCCGTCTCATCTTCTTTCAGCTGACGTTCTTTCTCTTTCACCTCGTCACAGTATCTAACTGCTTTCATCTTTTTTCCCGCTCGTCATATTTCCATTTCATCTCTTCCCTCATAAATATCAAATATTTGCTGTCATCATTTGACTTTTACCATCTTTGCTGATGTAACTGATGCATCATTCATGCTCACGTGTGTTTTAACATCCGTCGTCTGTTTCCTCTCGTTCCTTTGAATTTTTCTCTTTCTTCAGTTACTCAAACAAACAGTTGCACCGTGCTGTGAATAACAGCTCCATGTGCTTTGAGCTGCTTGTTGGTTTATCCTCACAAACTGAAGATTAAGTCCTCGTCGTGCTGAGACACATCAGCAGCTCAAACCTCAAACCTCAAACCAAACATGCTCGATAGACGGGAAGTCGATATGAACAAAGTCCAGCTGTATCGGTGGTTTGCAGTCGAAACAATGTGATGGAGAGCGGCTGGAATAATCGGACAGATCTCAACTATCATCACTCTGTGTTTACATCCAGCTCTCTGTGTGAACTAGTTTGTTTCAAGCACACGGCCTTTTAAAGGGTCAAGGCTTGGGTGATTCCTACGGTTGTGTTTGTTTGAAGTACTGATCCATAGTCAGTGTATTACCACTTCATCTGCAGCAACATGAGCTTGGACCCGTGCTCTGATGAGCAGTGGATCTGTGTGTTTTAGTCACAGGAGTCTGCTGCTCTGAAGCGAGCGGTGTAAAAACTCTTCCTCCACCTCGCAGGTACGTTGGTGTGCAGCGGTAACGGGACCGGCAGCAGCTCTTTCTACTCAGTCGCCATGGTGGCCATCCCCGACTGTGTCGACAACGCCACGCAGACCGACATCAGCTTCCAGAACATCGTGACGCTCGGGAAGAGCAGAGGTCATCACCACCATCACGGCCGAGGAGGAGGAGGAGGCGGCGGCTCTTCCTCCCCTCCACCACCTCCAGCCTCGCCTCCCCTTCCTCACCTCGTGGGACCGTACGGGATCAATGAGTTGTATGTCCTGACCTGTTGTTGTTGTTGTTGTGTGTTTTTTTGGGGGTGTCAAAAAGATCAATACTGTTGGATGTGATGGGATTGATTCTTCCTCCATCTTCCCTCCAGCTGTGTGTTTGAGTACAACGACCCCGATGACTACTTCGACGTCTCGAACCACGAGGTGGACCGGCAGGATGACCTGGAGTACGAGGTGAGAACTGGACCTCCATGAAACCATTACACAGCTGAAGGAAACTGACGGCACCTCCAGCTGCAGCTCTTCACTTTCACCGCTCAGAGAGGTGATGAAGTTTTCAGACAGAGACAGCGAGATGCAGCTCAGTCTGCTTCATTTCAGATGTGCAGATGTGTTCCTGTTGTCATGGCACCGTGTAGGTGGCAGCCAGTTACAGGAGACCTGAACACACTGTAGTGTGTGTGCTGTGACTTTTCTCTTCAGGAAACTGTCCTGACTGACTCGTCAGCACAAAGATGAACAGCTGTGTATCTGCTTCTTTGTTAAAAGTCAAACGTATGAGCTCATCTTCTGTTTTTCCTCGTTTGGAGCTGATGCAGACTGTGTGAGACAGTTCAGAGAGTTACTGAAGCTTTAGTTTAGTTGTTGTAAATCATCTTTCGGCACCGACAGACAGAAAAGAAGAAATGGAAAGCAAAATGTGGAGCAGGAGAGGGAAAGGAACTGACTGAAAAATAATGAAGCGGTATAAAAGAAAGGAAGGAAACGTAAGGAATGAAGGAAGGAAGAAACTGACTGAATCATCCTCAACCTTCTGAAATGTTACTGAAACAAATTGACTTCTAGCTGTCGAGTTTGGTGCAGAAAATCAGGATGAGTGACGCTCGGACTGGTTCAACCTTTTGGAAAGACAGACTCTTATTTCAGTTTACGGACCAACGTGTTCAGCTGAACGCTGCGTTTCCTGTTTGGTCATTAAAGAAGTCAGCAAAGTGAAACGCTTCTTTCTGGCTCGTAGCAGAGAGACTTCACTCTCTTTCTTTTCACAATCACGCTGTCCTTCCTCTCTCTCTCTCTCTCTCTGTTCATTTTCTCAATCACCTTCGTTACTTCCAAATGTCCTCCGATCTTCACATACTTCATCTCCTCCCTAGATCACATCCTCGTCTCTGTGGTGCCCTCCAGTCTCTGAATTTTCATCACCTCAGCTGGTCTTTGACCGATCTTTGTTCGCTCGTTCTTTCCTCCAGGAGGTGGAGCTGTACAAATCCAGTCAGCAGGAGAAGTTGGGTCTGACAGTCTGCTACAGGACGGACGACGAGGAGGATCTGGGGATTTATGTTGGAGAGGTGAAGCCAGGAAACACTCATGATGCAGCTTCTCTCCCTCCTCTTCATTTGTTTTTTCATCCATTAATTAGTTTATTCATTATCTTATCATTTGAATCATCCATCCAACTAATGACTCAGCCTTTTCATTCACTTATGCCGATATATTCATTCTTGTTTCATTTGTTTATTCATCCATCTGTTCTCCGTGCGGCTTGTTTATCCGTCTCTGTGTCTTCACTGCAGGTCAATCCAAACAGCATAGCAGCAAAGAATGGACGCATCAGAGAGGGGGACCGGATCCTGCAGGTACACAAACACTGACGCTTTGTTCTGACCTTTGTTAACCCTGAAGACATCTCAAGCTCACGCTTTGCACTTCTGTCTGAACCACGAGGAAATCTGGATGCAGCGTCTGGGGGCGTGGCTCGTGGTGCATGAAGGCGATAAAGTTTGACTTCCAGGTCGTTAAATTACCTGAATCTTCCTCACGTGCTTCAGGTTTGTTCAGCTGCAAACCGTCACACAGGTCTCCGTGACGTTCACGCCCGGAGGTCAAACCCCTCTGATGTTAATGACCTCGTGACTTTTCCTTTAGCTTCACCCTCAGGACAGAAAACTCCTCCGTGTTCGTAAATATCGAACGACGTGCCAAATTAACGGTCTCTGTTAGGGGTTAAGAATAGTTTCAAATCAAAGTATGTAAATTTATACCTGCAGCCCCCGGGACGCTCTCGTCCAATCAGAGGGAGCTGTCAGCAGCCCAGTTACTGCTGTCCTAAAAATAGACAGAGAGAGAGAGAGAGAGAGAGAGAGAGAGAGAGAGAGAGAGAGAGAGAGAGAGACACACACAGAGACAGAGAGAGAGAGGAGAGAGAGAGAGAGAGAGAGAGAGAGAGAGAGAGAGAGAGACAGAGACAGAGACAGAGACAGAGAGAGAAAGACAGACAGAGAGAGACAGAGACAGAGACAGAGAGAGAGAGACAGAGACAGAGACAGAGAGAGAGAGAGAGAGAGAGAGAGACAGACAACACGGTCACCCTGTGTTACCACCTCACTGTTCAGCTCCATTAGTCAGGTGATAGAAAAACACTGGACCGCTCTCATCAGTCGTGATAAAGAAACATCTTTTCATAATTACGTCAAAATAAATGAATCGAACGCAGCAGCGACCCGGCTCCGGTAAAGTTTCAGACTTTTTAGTGAACACACGTTTAATCCTGAATGTGACACACCTCCATGACCAGAGAGGGACAAGGATGAGACGAAGTACAGCCCTCTGATCGGAAACAAGGTCAACAATATCGAGCTTTTATTCTCAGCATGGATCCACAAAATATGAATTAATAACCCTTTAACTTGACGTCAGGCTCTGCAGGTCAAGTTTTATTAAAGTGGCAACCTGTTAAAGTTCCTCTAACGTCCACCTGAGGCTGGCTCCAGCAGTGAGTCAGTCTCCATAAGTCCCCATGTTTCACAGCAGAAATAAACATGTTTACAGCCTGGTACAAAAAACAGTTTTGGTCTCTGTAGCTAATTTCCCCGTTCATGACAACTGTACTGAGGGTGAATTTATATACAACTCACCTGTTCACATTATATTAAGGCTTAAAGTTATGCAGGATTAAGAGCGTGGACGCTTTGATTGACAGGTGGGATTAGTCAGGAGGTGAAATGAAGCGGTCCAGCAAACATTCTTCATATCGTCATTGGTTTTGTTATTTCACATCCTCGTTCGACTTTCCAACATCGAGACAGACAGAAGTTACTTAACGAAAACGACGTTACAGCGATGACATAACGAGAGGGAGACTCAAACCAATCAGGTGAAAACAATCTGCGTCCATGACGCGTCATTGAAAGCTGCTCTGTGCTACACGTATTTACTATCACTACAACCAGTGTTATCACAATAATACTATGAGGGAAAGATACATGACTTGAAGTTTAATATTGGATAGATGATTTAGTTTGGATTAATTAACATGACAAAGTGCAGTAAACTGTTTGTTTTCTTAGTCAGTGGGAGTTTAATTAGGAGTTCAGCTTTTGTTTCAGCTCAGAGTCGACGAGCCCACACGTGTCGACTCTGAGCTGACGATGAAAAACGAGCACGCATACGAATTTATCTCCCTGACATTTCTTTCCTCATTATCTTCTGACCGCCACCCCCCCGACTGACGACCTCCAGAAACCAGTGTTTAGGAAAAAGGTAAAGTTTGAATGTGATAAGAATAGACCGTCAGCAGCACCTGGCGTTACCGTGGTTACCGGGCAATGATGTCAACAGCGGTTTCCATGACAGCCGTCACCACAGAGATAAAAGCCTTTTTGGGCAGACGTGGGGTCTCCGTGAGCGTCCAGGGAACACATGAGATCACACGCGCCTGTGAGACGTTCATGCACACTTTACTTTAAATTTAAATAAATCACAAATGTTTGTTTGATTTTTAAAACAAAGTAATAAACTTAGAGAGATGAGAGATCACACAGAGATTCTCGGAAGTCTTGGTCGTGTCTCGGTCTTGGTCCAGACTTGGTCTCAGTCTTCAAACGTCTCGGTTTGTCTGACCAACTGTCAAAAACTCAAAGACAACTTCACTGCTGTGAACTTCTGCTGTACTGATGAATAGAAATGAACTTCTCTCTTTGTCCTCGTCCCGTCCAGATCAACGGGGTGGACATTCAGAACAGAGAGGAAGCGGTCGCCATTTTGACCCGAGAAGACAGCATCAACTTCTCTCTGCTGCTGGCGAGGCCTGATATCGAGGTGAGCTCGCACAGCACAGTCAAACCATTTGTCTTCATGTGTTACAGCATCTGTAAATCCAGGACGCAGACGTACACCAGCTGGTTTCAGGATGAGCTGAAGATAAATAAGGATGTTTCTGGAAAATCAGTGTGTGAACGAGGAGCCTCAGACTTCCAGAGAGCTGGAAATGATCATATTAGGTCTCCTTTACAGCGAGAACGGTGCTCTTGGTTTTCAGGTCCAGAAATAGTCATCACATCCATAACTTCAGGTTTCATCGCTCCGCTCGCCCGCAGCCTCGTTCAGTAACCTACTTTCTGCTGCTGCTGCAGCTGTGGGTGGCCGACAGGAGAGGATGGATTCATACAAACAGTTTTATTCACAGTGTTTAAATCTGTTGCTGGTCCTGAGGGAGCGAAAAGGGTCAGGTCATCCTGGCTTCAAAGGGCCCACAGCAAGTGCCATCTAGTGGTGAAAACTCCAGACTGCAACCAAATGAATACACACCGCGAAACACGTCAATGTTTGGTCCGTCTGTTCTACTGAAGCAACACGCAGTGAAACAGCACTGAAATCAAATACAGGTGAACTACTGCTGTTAAACACGAGTAAAAGTACAAAGTGTTCTTCTCAAAAACTACTAATGACTAAATATTAATACAAGTACAAGTTCTCAACACTTCTGATAAATGATGAATGATGATTTTCTGAACAAACATTCTGTCTGTGAGAAACAAACATCACGTCTCCATGTGTCAGGTCAGCGAGGTCACTCTGCAAACCTGCATCTGCTGCAGAGCGTTGTTCACTTTTCATCGCCACGTTTTCTTACAGCGCGTTGAAACAACAGAACAGACGTCAGAACTGGTGGATTACAGGCGCGAGAGGTTTGGATGCAACTCGAATCTTTGGAAATCTGATCAAATAAATCAAGGGCGGTCCCAAATAAAGTCTGGAACCACAGACAAGAAGGAAAAATGTAAAACATGCACAATATACACAAGATACTCCATATGGATTTACCTGTCGACTAACCTCGAAAAATATGAAATTCAGGATGGTAAAACACACACACACACACACACACACACACACACACACACACACACACACACACACACACACACACACACACACACACACACACACACACACACACACACAGCCATGATAAATGTCTTTAGTATGACAGCTGGTCCCAGAGTGTTTGTTCACATCTGCTGACAGAGGAGGAACTGCAGCGCGGCATATTCATACATGTCGGTTAAAACACACACGTGTGCATATTCACAGATGAGTGTGCACAGTGTGTGTGTGTGTGTGTTTGCACTAACACTAATTGAGCTGTCAGTCAGTCAGTCAGTTATTTAGACAACTGTGACACTGCAGCCGGTCAGACGTCTCTGTAATGCGAGGACAGGAGATGATGGATGTTTTATCGACTAAGCAAATAACAAATTAGAGGCTGCTGGAGGAGAGGAGCAGAATAATGTTCCTAATGCTCCAGAAATGTGGTTTTTAATTTTTTTTGTCTGTCAATGACATTTCAAAGATGGCACAGACTGTGGTGATGGAGATCTGCATGTGGAGATCTTCATGAAATCTACTAATGAACCCTTTCAAATTTAATGACCTGGTGGTGTCTCTAGCACCACCTACAGGACAAACCTCACATCGGCAGCTTCTATATATACACATGGGGGTATTTCTCCTCATACTCATGATACATTTAGTTTTTTTCCTGGAGTCTGACCAGTAAAATCAAGGTTTTCCAGGCAGTCAGATACAAAAATCTGGAATATTGACTCTTTTAATTATTTTATGATTTTTAGTAGATGGTGAAATATTCAGAGCAGGGCAGGAAAACAGAATGTTTTTTTTTTTTTTAGAGCAGGAGAGGGAGAGGTAACCAGAGAGATGAAATGATGCCGGGATGAGGGGATGATGGATGGAGAGAGGAAATGGAAGAAGGAAATTTATCCCATGTGACCTCATTTTTTTCCATCAAGGTCAAACACACACACGCACACGCGTGTTACACAAGTACAGATACAAAATGCATTCTCACACACACACACACACACACACACACACACACACACACACACACACACACACACACACACACACACACACACACACCTGGTGCGGTAGTGAGTATTTGTGAGGATGGTGTGTGTGGCTCAGACTAACACTCGTTGTGCTGAGAAATCCAGAAAATCACAAGAGCAAAATAATATCTGATAGACTCCACACCTCCTGACGTTATTTGTCAAGTCAGCTGACTGGAAAACTGGTGATTTCTTTCTCTGCAGTTATACTCTCTGAGGCTCATCGGTGTCTTCTGTATCTCATTGATTTTCCTCTGCGTCCTTCCAGAACGAAAACCCTGTTGATCCAGAGGAGGACATGGAGCTGACTCTGGAAGGAGGAGGCTTCCACCCAAACCCTCGAGCCTCCTCCTGCTCCCTCACTTCAGCTCACCTCTCTGGTTATTATCGACTCTGTCGTGGGGGAGGCGGCGTGGGTGGCAGTAGCGTGGCCTGCCCTGGAGTAGGAGCAGGAGGAGGTAGAGAAGGTGCAGGGGGTGATTTGGACGTGGAGGAGGAAGAGGATGAGGAGGTGGAGGAAGGAGAGAGAGGAGAGAAGGAGGATAGAGACCCACCCGTACCCCTCCCTCCTCTGCTGAGCCTGGCCCCTCTGCTGTCCAACAGCCAGGAGCTGGACAGCGGAGTGGGCCGGACCGACGACAGCACCCGCTACGAGGAGTCGTCCGAACACGACCTGCTGGGTGATCAGACCAGTGCCTGTAACACCAACACCACCAACACACCGGGCAGCACCAGGAAGTTCAGACCAGGACCCAGTCCCAGGTAAGACGGGCAGGAATTAAATCCAGCATCAGGAAAGATGATTTACGTTTATACACTGAGGACAAGAACAACCTCTCTGTTTCCTGTACCCAGGCCCAGCCCCAGACCCAGCCCCGGCCTCGGACCCAGTCCTGGGCATGGGCGCGGGGACACCACCCCACCTTTCCTCCACCTGCGAGATCTTCAGCTCAGCTCGGACTCCCTCCCGGGCACGGACTGGGCAGCTGGAGGAGGAACAGGTGGAGCAGCGTACAGCCCCCACCACCATCACCACCACAAGGTATATTGAAATAAAGTCGTCATGTCCATTGTGAGAAAGTTTTTCCTAGTCACGGAGCTGTCAAAGAGTCCTGATGTTTCTGTCTGCTAACGCCCAACCTCTGACCTGCAGCACTACCTCCTCCATCATCATCAGCCCCCTCTGATGATGATGATGCCGGGCCTGACGGAGGAGGAGTGCCACCGATACCAGGAGCTGCTGGAGATCAAGTGCCAGTACGAGAGGCGTAACGAAAAGCAGCAAAGAGAAATAGCGAGGGCTGAACGTGGTGACGAAGAGCGGGAGGAGAGGAAAGAGGCGGAGGAGGGAGAGGAGGAAGCTCCTTCTTCTCTGTTGGTGGACGCGAACTGCAACGCAACTTTGAGCGAGCACGAGATGGCGCTGATCGAGGAGGAGTTACGCCACCTGGAGTTCAAGTGCCGCAACATCCTCCGAGCGCAAAAGATGCAGCAGCTCAGAGAGAGATGTCTGAAGGCCTGGATGATGGAGGAGGAGACGGTGGCAGCCGGAGCGGGACGACCAGGCCATCCTGACGCAGGTAACCATGGCAACAACTGACACGTCAGACATTCCCGTCTTTTGCTCATTGACCTGTTTCTCTATCTGCTTCCTGACTCGTAGGTCTGGATAACGAAAATGACGACGACGATCGCCACGAGCTGTCGGCCATCAACGAGCTCCCGGAGCGAGAACGGTCAGACGACAAAGACAGCACCAGCGCCTACAACACCGGAGGAGAGAGCTGCCGGAGCACGCCGTTGGTCAGCACCGAGCAGATCCCGCCTCTCCAGGAAGAGGAAGATGAAGGCGGGAGACGACTGATGTCTCCGCCTCCTCTTCTCCCCCTCAGTCGCCTCCCACCTCTGAACTCCCCCCTCACCCCGCGGCGCCACAGGCGGGACCGAGACAGAGAGAGACGTCACTCGAACCTCAGCTACTCGTTCTCCCCCAGCACTTACAGAAAGTACGAAACAGCCAATGGCAACATGGGAAATGGCTCAAGCTCCACCCCCTCGACGCCCTCCAAGTTCAGGTCTCTGACCAGAGAGGCGGGGTCAAGAAGGGGTGTGGCTGATGGAGGACGGGGCTCCAGAGCAGGTACATCATTTCAAATGCTACCTGAAGAAACGTGATCACAATAATATGCGCTAACGTGTTTAAATATGACACACTGGACCTTTAAACATTCAAACATGATCTTCTATTGTCCTCGCTGCAGGCGGAGCCGCCGACAGGCCCGGAGGTGGAAGTGCAGAGTCCAGTCCCTACTTCACCAGAAGACACCACAGCCACAGCAAACCGTTAGAGCGCTACCAGAGCTGCATGACGCTGCCCTCCGAAGGCCTCGTGGACCCACTGGACCGAGTGAGAGAGAAAGCGAGGGCCGAGGGCGAGGAGAGAGGTATGGGAACGGGCAGCAGCGGCCCAGCCAGCCCCAGGAGCGTCAACAGCGCCCCGTGTGGTCTGGAGGACCACCACACTCGAGCATCGCGGTTAGGACTGGCCTTACCGCTTGGGATGACGCACTCGTCACCGACTGCCTCGCCGCAGCGCATGGAGTGGAAGGTAAACGGCGTGATGATGCCAGAGTTCTGTTTACTTCCTCAGACAGGAAGAGACTTGCAATCTGTCGCCTCTGTGTGCAGGTGAAGATCCGGAGCGACGGCACTCGCTACGTGGCCAAACGACCGGTCAGGGATCGCCTCCTGAAGGCCAGAGCCATGAAGATCAGAGAGGAACGCAGCGGCATGACGACCGACGACGACGCTGCCAGTGAGATGAAACAGGTAACCAAGGCGACCGAGGGAGGCTTCAGGTGAAGAGGACGGAGCTCGAAGAATTGAGCACATCATGCAGACGAGAATGATGAGGGCAAGATATCAAGAAGGTTTACCAAACAAAGAGCGACTTAATGTCACTTCCATCCACAGACAACAACGTGAAAAGAAAATTCTAATTTACTGACAGTTACCTGAAAATTAGTAACTCCTATCAAAACAGACAAGACACAACCTTCAACCACTACACCTGAACTCAGCGCTGTCGAACGTCAGTCCATCTCCACATTCACCACATTCAGTTCATGTCAGGAACTTCTCTTGAAACATCTGAAATAGTTAAAGTATCTTCGGTGTCAAGCGTCAGTTACACACACGATTAAAGAAACAGGAATAAATAAAATTCTTTTCCAGAATATTTCCAGACTTCCTGTGCCGCTTTCTGACATTGCATGATACAAACCAAACCGATTTGTTCCCTGCTCGTATGTTTTCAGACCACGTCACTCACTCGCCAAGATATCTTTAATTTTACAACATTTAACGACACTTTACTATCAGGCTACCAGACACAAAGACACGACCTATGTCAGAGGCACCGCTTCACGGAGGCCACCATGAAGTCTATCTGATGCCGAGTTCAGCTTTGGGTGGAGCTCACACTCAACTTGTTCACTTATGCTGCCAATGCATTCAATCAGCAGCCTCTATGAGCAGCCAACATGAAACCCACTCGCCTAGCAGCTTACAACATTTAAAGCATTACTTTAATCCCTCCCTTCAGGCTGCATGCTTTGTGACAAATTCCTCATGATAAACGTCCTCCAAACTGCTCCAACAGGGTCGATACTGGAGCAAAGAGGAGAGGAAGCAGCAGCTGCTGAGAGCCAGAGAATACAGACGGAGAAGAGAGTTCATGATGCAGAGCCGCCTGGACTACCTCAGAGGAGACCGGTACAGTAACATCCAGTTATACGATTAACACCAACAATTAGCTGTGACAACACAATCCTCTTACCTCCTTCTGCTGATGAGTGTGAAAATCCAAAGACATCCCAGAGACAAACTCTCTTTGATCCACGACTCAGACGAATTCATTTATGGAAATCTGAAGCACTGAAACAAGCAGAGAGTCTTCCTCTGTCTGTGAACACAGATGTAATCAGCGTCATTCCCATCAGCTGTGAGTGAGCTCAGTGCAGAAGGTGGACGGGGGTCACATGTTGTGTTCTTTGATAAAGTAGTTCGCTGAAAGCTTATTGTCAGAGAATCAACATTGGCATAGAAAGTTTTCTGGTTTCCCTCAGGCGGTCAGACGTCCCTGCTCACAGCTCGCTGAATTATCAAAGAATGATGACACAACTATGACTGAAAGGAAGGAACGGAAATACATCAACCTGATCCTGTTTGTAGTCCAGCAGCAGTCAGCCTAGAACCAGAACCAGAACCAGCAGCAGCTGATATCAGCGACTAGTCCAGCAGCGGCTGATATCAGCGACTAGTCCAGCAGCGGCTGATATCAGAGACTAGTCCAGCAGCGGCTGATATCAGAGACTAGTCCAGCAGCGGCTGATATCAGTGACTAGTCCAGCAGCGGCTGATATCAGCGACTAGTCCAGCAGCTGATATCAGAGACTAGTCCAGCAGCGGCTGATATCAGAGACTAGTCCAGCAGCGGCTGATATCAGCGACTAGTCCAGCAGCGGCTGATATCAGAGACTAGTCCAGCAGCGGCTGATATCAGCGACTAGTCCAGCAGCGGCTGATATCAGAGACTAGTCCAGCAGCGGCTGATATCAGAGACTAGTCCAGCAGCGGCTGAAATCAGCGACTAGTCCAGCAGCGGCTGATATCAGCGACTAGTCCAGCAGCGGCTGATATCAGCGACTAGTCCAGCAGCGGCTGATATCAGAGACTAGTCCAGCAGCGGCTGATATCAGGGACTAGTCCAGCAGCGGCTGATATCAGGGACTAGTCCAGCAGCGGCTGATATCAGGGACTAGTCCAGCAGCGGCTGATATCAGAGACTAGTCCAGCAGCGGCTGATATCAGGGACTAGTCCAGCAGCGGCTGATATCAGGGACTAGTCCAGCAGCGGCTGATATCAGAGACTAGTCCAGCAGCGGCTGATATCAGAGACTAGTCCAGCAGCGGCTGATATCAGGGACTAGTCCAGCAGCAGCTGATATCAGAGACTAGTCCAGCAGCGGCTGATATCAGCGACTAGTCCAGCAGCGGCTGATATCAGAGACTAGTCCAGCAGCAGTCAGTCCAGCTCGGCGTCTGTCTTTCAGTCTTTTATTTCACCAAGCTCTCACCAACCACTAAAAGTCAGTCCCACATTTACTCTTGTCCGGCGGCTTCTTGCTCGCTCACTCTCTCCTTTTCTCTTCTTAGCTTCCTCCGTCAGCGTCCTCTTCACTCTCTGCTCCTCTGCCATCATGTCTATAGAAGCTGCTGAGCCTGGTTACCTCCTCTTCTTCTTCCTGGTCGTCCATAACGCCTGTTGGTACAAACAGTTAGCTGTGGTGCTCAGAGTACCAATTACCAGGGTACCCGTCGCTCTGAGCTCACCGCCAAGCTGACGAACTTGGCTAACAGCAGCTAACAAACTGAGCTAACAGCAGCTAACAGACTGAGCCAACATGAGCTAACAGCAGCTAACAGACTGAGCTAACATGAGCTAACAGCAGCTAACAGCAGCTAACAGACTGAGCTAACATGAGCTAACAGCAGCTAACAGACGGAGCTAACATGAGCTAACAGCAGCTAACAGACTGAGCTAACATGAGCTAACAGCAGCTAACAGACTGAGCTAACAGCAGCTAACAGCAGCTAACAGACAGAGCTAACAGCAGCTAACAGTAGCTAACAGACTGAGCTAACAGCAGCTAACAGCAGCTAACAGCAGCTAACAGACTGAGCTAACAGCAGCTAACAGCAGCTAACAGCAGCTAACAGACTGAGCTAACATGAGCTAACAGCAGCTAACAGACGGAGCTAACATGAGCTAACAGCAGCTAACAGACTGAGCTAACATGAGCTAACAGCAGCTAACAGACTGAGCTAACAGCAGCTAACAGCAGCTAACAGACAGAGCTAACAGCAGCTAACAGTAGCTAACAGACTGAGCTAACAGCAGCTAACAGCAGCTAACAGCAGCTAACAGACTGAGCTAAAATGAGCTAACAGCAGCTAACAGACTGAGCTAACATGAGCTAACAGCAGCTAACAGACTGAGCTAACAGCAGCTAACAGACTGAGCTAACATGAGCTAACAGCAGCTACAGACTGAGCTAACATGAGCTAACAGCAGCTAACAGACTGAGCTAACATGAGCTAACAGCAGCTACAGCTGTCAGCAGTTTACTTCACTGTCCATCATAAACTCTGTAAATCACAGAGAGTTGAGGCGGAGCAGCCGGAGGACATCCGAGGGAAAACCAGAAAACATTTCCTCCATAAAATATGATCCAGTTTCACCAGAATCAGTGAAATAGTTGCTGCTGTGTGACTTAGAAAAGTAAATAAAGTGAAAATATTATTTCTTTTTTTTTTTCGTCCAGGGACATTTCATCATCAACAGGGGGTGCCGACGACCCCCGTTCATCTCAGACTGCCCAGCTTCACCACCGACAGGACTCCCCCAGCAACAACATCCTGCTGCTGAGCCAGAAGAAGATCACGAAGAAGAGGAATCGACGCATCCTCGACAACTGGATCACCATCCAGGAGCTGCTGGCTCACGGCTCAAGGTCGCCAGACGGAAAGAAAATCTACAACCCTCTGCTTTCTGTGACCACGGTGTGATCTGATCGTCCCGTCAAACTAAGAAGGGAACAGCTTTGAAAAGGAACGAGACGGAGAACTAACAAACAGTTCATGTTCCTTCTCAAAGCCGCTCCCTCTCATGAACCTGATCTGAACTTCAGTCCCCTGGTCTAGAACAAATTGCACATGTGCCATATGAAAGACACGGGTGGACACAAAGAGACGCAAACCAGGGAGGTAAAAAAGGAAGATGAAGGAGCAGGAGGTTCAGCAAACACACGGTCAGCTGTAACGTTTGTTAGCTGTTAGCAGTTGTTTGGGGCTGCCTTCTAGAAAGTTAAAATTCCACCTTGACTGCAGTGTAACCAACACTGCAGTTCCTCTAACGTCCACTTGAGGCTGGCTCCAGCAGTGAGTCAGTCTCCATAAGTCCCCACGTTTCACAGCAGAAATAAACATGTTTACAGCCTGGTACAAAAAACTGTTTTGGTCTCTGTAGCTAATTTCCCCGTTCATGACAACTGTACTGAGGGTGAATTTATATACAACTCACCTGTTCACATTATATTAAGGCTTAAAGTTATGCAGGGTGAAGAGCGTGGACGCTTTGATTGACAGGTGGGTGTGGTCACAGGTGGCTTGTTTGAACAACTAGGCTTCATTCAGCCGCCTCAGCTCCACCCATGCTCCACCTCTTTGACCATTTATGGATTAGTTGGCAGCCGGCAGAGGCAGGACTGCCAGAACGACCCACACCGACCGGTGGGGGACGTCACGTCGACCTCTGAGAGAAGAACTTTTGAACTTTACGTGTCTGTTTTCATATAAACGTTTGAGAAGATTTAGAGGAAAAGTGACTTTTATTCTCTAAAAAAAAACAAATGTACAGATATACGCTGGTGCAGAAGAATATTTAAAAATGATCTTAAAGTATTATTGAGACACACAGTGGAAGATTGTACTACTGACCAAGCTTCAGTATTCAGCCACCATGTGCATTAAAGGAAAAATCCACACTTTTATACCTGCTTATATCTGTCAGATGGACCTTCAGTGTTTTTTTTAGTTCTGACTTTTAATTCACAGGTGCATCATTTAAAAATCACTTTCCCAGAATGCCTTTTGAGCCTCCTCAGGTGAACTCCTGACTCATGCATTACATTTTTTATGATTTTTGGGAGAGAAGGCGTGTTTCTCCAATTTGTAAGAAATATTTTTTACCTTTAATTATATTAATTATATTATTTTAAATCGGCTAAACTGTTTTAATGTGTTGCTTAATGTTTGTTCTGCAGCAGGACCTTCACAGAACAAAAAGGCTGGTGGTGTCCATCGTGTAAAATGAGATTAATACCGAGAAACGAAATGCATGAATTAAGTATTGAACGTTGTGGATTTTTTTGGACATAATTCTTGAATCTAAAGTGGTGTAGTGTACAAAGCCTTGTGCAGACATTTCTAGTAGTGAAAGATGTGACAAACGCTGAGTAAATTAAAGTAAAATGAAGTGAGATGAATGAAGCCTTCTCTGGTCTTTCTTTGAGTCGCCTAACGACAAGATATTAATCACCAGGAGGAATAAAAACAGGAAATATTTATTGGGTAACATGACACACACTGAAACTGAAAGACTTCCCGGAGAAGATGAACCCTTCCCTTGAGCGTCACGTGCTGCATGTTTGTTTTGTTTCCTCTGCGTGTTCCTGTTAGGATCAGAATCAGAGAAAATGTTTATTTCCAAGTATGATTTTCACATACAGGGAATATGTTTCGGTGTCATTGGTGCATAACAAACATTCTCTAAAAATAGTAGAAAGATACACTCACAAAGATCCACCATCTGAATTACTTTTAGTTTTAAAATAAATTAACTGCGTTCATTTTCCCTGTTGGGTTTGAGCAAACAAATTGGCTTTAATATTAAATGCATAAACCTGGTGACTACTATGTGCTGTGTAGTGGAGTCACATTGAGTTTATTAGTATTATATAGTAATTTGTCATGTATCTTGACCATCGACAGCTCGACTAGAACTCTTTCTGAAAGCTTGAAGTTGAATTTCCCTTCGGAAACATACAAACCCACCCTGAGTGTAAACACATCCCAAATTACAATACAATCCTCACTTCCTGTTTCCTCTCTCTGTTTATGGCTCGTGGGTATGTGCCTCTAATGTGAGTCTTCCTTTCTAAACAATAAGAAACTCTGATAGACACAGAGGGAAGCAGTAAACAGGTCATTTTCATTTGTCAAGTTAAAGTCAAAGTAAGACGTGAAGCGAGACGTCAGTCATTAAATTGAGGTCGACGTTTAGTTTGATCAGGATCAGAATGAGTATCCACCGCGTTCTGTTCTTCTGCTTCGTATCAGGTGAGGACTGAAACCTGTCTGCCTCTTTAACGCTGCTTTTTCTACGTTCATCAAAATGTTTGATGTGTCTTTCAGATGCTGTGTTCACTCATGTATCAGATCTAGTCCAGTGTGGTTAAATGTAACAAAGCTGATCCAGTGGGTGGCTGGTCAACATTTTATAGCAAAGCATTGAAATAACAGTAATAACATCAATTTATTCACTTGTATTGTTTCCAGACTAACCACACAGGCCTAATGCAGATCTATCTCAGCTGTGAGATGTAACGATAAGAAGGCCGGTGTTCAGTCGTGAACTACAGACAGCTTTGTATGTATGTAAGATGATCTACAATGTAACAATGAGTGTGCATGAAAGAGCACGCTATATACTGTTCACCGTGCTTATTTTTATTATTGGTGTGCCCAGAAGGCGATATTTTACAATTTTTTCAACTATTTCTACAATTTTTTTTTACCATTCGAAATACATTGTACAAACTTCAAATCTTTCCACAACTTCTACATTTTAAACTACTTCTACTACTGCTACAGACTTCATTCAAATTACAAATTCTAAAAAACTAAACTATCAAGACTTAAAGTTGAGCAGGTTTATGCTCAAATTCTGTGTTTATAATCGGTGTGTATTGCACTGGCAAGAGTGAGTAAAAAATAAAACGTATTCGACTACCGTGGCCACAAATGTCCCTCTACAGACATGATTACCTCTCTAAACGGAGGTAAATTTGAAGCGGTCGCAGTGATAACGCTGCTGAAGCCGTCAGCTTTAGAGTCTTGGCGTCAAACACAAAGATTCGCCAGAAACACGCATCTCCTGCCCAATACTCTACAAATTTGAGAAGAGAAATTTCCAAAAGGAGCAGGGAGCACCTGTTCTTTAGTTTCTACAATTTTCACCTGAAAATCGCCAAGGAAATGATCCACGAGACGAGGACGCTGATGGTCATTTCGGCTTTTGGTCTGCGTGGCACAGCTTTTTGGCATTTTTGGCCACCTTCGAGGGGCTTCATTTAGAGATTTTCTGAGTGCCTCAGGGGAGAGACAGAGAGTGTGTGCGCCACCTGTGTCTAATTACTGTGACCTGCAGTTCACCCTGGTTGCTTGGCAACATCAAGTCTGCCTTTGACTAACTTTACTGAAGTCTCTGTATGATAACAATGACTATCAAGACTACATTTTTAATGTCACAAACACAAGACAAACGTCTTTCAAAATAAGAGTCCCTTCAAAATAAAAGCCCATTAAAAGAGCAATGATGACACAGCTTGTTGTATTAATACTGAATTTGCTGGGCCGTGTCAGTATTAATGTATGAGGGCGATAGGAGTCAGACACACTCAAAATTTCTTAGGCTTCAAACTTAGAACACTGGAACTCTTCATTTGCTCCCTGCAGGCGTCCCAAAACATTTACCGGTCACTGTTAGTTTGGTCGTTCAGGACTGCTACATGCAAGCTCACTGATGCAAGCACGGCTCGATTTAGGAAGAGAAATGTAAATCTGAACGTTATGTATGTCTTTGCTACTCACTGGACCAAACTGATGTGAATATTGAATATTGTATTCTGGTTGCTGATTGGTTAGGGAGGAAGTCTTCTCTGGGAATATCTTTTAATCAAAGAAAATTGACAACAGCAGCTGCTGGGAAAAGTTAAACTTTGCTAATGGCTGTGTCTGTATCATCTCTGCTTCTCTGTCAAACGATGGATTAGCCCTCATTAACCTGCAGTCTGATTTATAGAAAGTACTGACCATCAGTGTTCTCTGTTCATCTTTTCAAACAGCACTGTGTGGTGGAGACTCTGTCAGTGCAAAACTGAATGTTTATGCAGGAGCTGAAGGAGGAAATGGTACAGTGAAATGCTACTTGTCTTCATCTGGAAGCACGAAGTTCTTCTGTAAGGACGAATGTGAAGCAAAAGATATTCTGATTAAAACAGATGAGATCAGATCTCAGAGTGGCAGATACATCACTGCATACAGAAACAACTCTTCTGGAGAAGAAACTCTGTCTGTTGCCATCACACATCTGATCAAGTCTGACTCTGGACGGTACAGGATTGGTTTGGGCAAAAATCTGGTTCCAGATTCATACTGTGAGTTCGAGGTCAGAGTTTTAGACGGTGAGTTTCTACTGAAAGTAATTAAACCTGATATATTCAACATGTTTACAGTTGATTTTATCAATATATATCAATATATTATTGTGACTGAATCTGTGCTAAGGTTAAAATGTTGTAATCAGACTGCAGCCTGTTACAATGTAACATTAACTTTTAACCTTTACTTTCTACAGCGTCACTGTTGGAAGATCACTCTTTTTTTATCCAAGCAGATACTGAGGGAGAAAATATCACATTTGGATGCATCGATACTGCGATAAAGCAGAAGTTCTTGTGTAAGGGCGACTGTACAAAAGACGAGGACATTATTATTGAGACAGAAGAGAACAGAGCTCAGAATGGCAGACACAGCATTGAATATAGAAAAGGATCTGTATTTGGACTTCATGTAACCATCACAGAGGTGACCACGTCAGACACAGGACGGTACAGATGTGGTTACGGCAGAGCTTTGTCTCCAGATTCTTACTACGACAAAGATATTCTCGTCCTAACTGGTAAGTTTTTTTATGAATTCTTCATAATCCATGTAACTTTCATTCAGTTCATCTTCAATCCCAAAAGAAACCTAAAATCAGGAGTGCTAAGGTTCAGAAAAAAACAGCTGGATGTTTGGCCTTCAAAATAAAAGTGCTATGTGCACAGTGCAGAGAGTGAAGCTGAGGGAGCTTTCACACCAGGATAGTCTGGGGGACTCGGTTTGATTGGACAGGGAATGATGGGAGAAATTTCACACCTTTGTTTGGTTTGGTTCACTTTCACACTGCACTGTTTGGTCCGCTTTAAACGGACCTTGAACTCTTTTGACTGGTACTGTATGTAAACAATATCTAATCGAGCATGATTTAACAGTACCACAGTCTCTGTGTCTCTATAGAACACACACCTAATGTAAAGCTAACTGATAACTGAAGAGTTATCCTGCATGCAGCCTGCTGATTTATGCATTATTTTATTATTATTATTATTCACAGCTACGACCACTACCAAACCAAACTGGACTCGTCGACCTTTCACAACACCAGTCCCATCAGCCTCCACACTGACAAGCACTCAGTCTGACCAGCAGCTGACTGGAACATCATCTACAGGTACATCCACACACTATTTAATGGATTAAAGGAGTTATCCTGCATGCAGCCTGCTGACTTATACCTGTAAGACTGGTTCAAGTGATAGCATCATATAGGCGACACAAATGTGACAAGCTGCACAGCTGTAGGCTGCCACATCCTGGAGTCTATAAAAAAGTAATTAGATTAGATTATAGATCAATAATAAAAGTTAATGTAGCATTTCTCTGTATGTCGTTCAGTATCTTGTCATTTTATTGTTTTTTAATTATTTACAGCTGCGACCACTTCCAAACCAAACTGGACTCATCGACCTTTCACAACACCAGTCCCATCAGCCTCCACACCAACGACACCAACGCAAAGTTTAGGCTCCAGTTCAGGAAGTTTCACACCGTCATCAGCTTTTCCTGAAACCACAGAGTTCACAGGTAATAGTAATAATAATAACTTTATTTATATATAACTTTATCAAAGTGTAAAGACACGAGAAATTACCAGAAATTTGAAAGTTGAAATTTCCCCTTAAACTTTACAAACAACTTTGCTGTTTTCTTATCAGTATTGCGTATGAGGAAGTTCACATACAACATGTTGCCAAGACAACATGATATTTTTCTGTTTTATTTACTTCATAGTAAGACATTTCAGTCATTTGTGTACCCTTCTTGTGTCCCTCTCTAGTCCCAGTCTGTCATGCAGGTTACTTCTTGCCTCTCGTTGTATGTGTGTCCTTGGTTGGTGTGTTGATCGCTGTTCTGCTGCTCCTCTACGTATGGAAGACAAGGAGGCACAGCAGAAACATGGAGGTCATTTTCTCTCTACTCTATACGACCCAATAAAAAAAAAACATGATCATAGGTGAGGGCTGGAACATGGATAGACATAGCTTTGCCTTCTGGCTCAGCTCCCTCTTCCCCTCGACAGTCCAGCACAGTGTCCACATTACTGCTAAGGCTGCACTAATCCGCTGGTCGATCTCGTTCTCCATTTATGAAAGTATGATGTAAATACTACAATTTCCTGCCACCTTATTAAGCTTGTCGATCTTCTTTTTTTAGTTACCTGTCGTCTATAAGAATTGGGCTCCGGCCTCCACTTGTGAAGACTCCACCAACGAGAGCAGTAAGGATTAGCAGCAGACCTGCTACACTCACACATACAGCACCCCAGTTTAACGTGATGGTGGTGATGGAATTATCTCATATACAAATACTTTGTAATCATGAAGCAGTAATTGTATTGTGCTTCTATTTCTATGTTACCCTTTAAGCCTAGTGCCTTTTTGAACTTTACATGACACCATGTACCCACTTTAAGAAAACAGGAAGTTATGGTTTCGCAGATTTTCTCAGAGGAAGTTGTGGTTTGACAGCTAAGATGTTCGATTGGCTTCACTGCCAGACTAGACGGTAACATGTAACTGATTTACTTTTGCCCCCATAGCTTACCTCACTAAGACGTATAACGTGCAACTAAATAATGAGAAATGATCACACCACTTTTTGGATGTAAATAAAAATGCATAGTAGGAACCAGAACGTTGGAAGACTGCTGGGAGACTCTTGAAGTTTGACAGCGAGTTGGTTCCCCTTTGCAGAGTGATTTGAGTTCCTTCTCGATCTCGTTCTCCATTTATGAAAGTATGATGTAAATACTACAATTTCCTGCCACCTTATTAAACTTGTCGATCTTCTTTTTTTAGTTACCTGTCGACTATAAGAATTGGGCTCCGGCCTCCACTTGTGAAGACTCCACCAACGAGAGCAGCAAGGTTTAGCAGCAGACCTGCTACACTCACACATACACCAGTTATGTTTAGACCTGGATCTGTGTTTGCCTCTGAGCAGTTTAACGTGATGGAGGAACGATTTAGCCAGGACTACCACACTGTAAAAACATCGTACAATGAAAATGTTTATGAAGTTATTACTGAAATAACGATCATGGCAGGTTTTTAATTTAATCAATAATGTGAAAAGTTTATGATCATGTAATAATCTGAGCAATCAGTATATAGTTATAATGTAACTGTGCATGTTAACATCTAATCTGTCCTGCTAAGTTGATTTGTGAATCTATCTAACTGGCACCAAGATGTCTGCGGCGGTCCTATAAGATGCGTGGTGGATCAGAATTGTTTGTCCAGCTCATCCCACAGTCAACAGCTTGAACCCACTGTTGTGTTCCCATACACATTCCTGCTTGCCCATTTTTCCTGCTTCTTACACGTCAGTTCAAAATGTTTTTGCATATCCCACCCACTGATAACGAGATAATCAGTGTTATTCACAATGTTATGACTGATCAGTACATTTGTTATCCTAAATACAGAAGTATTATCTTTCCTTGTGTCTAGATCTTATATATCTTAAGAGCAACAAGAAGTCTTTTTGAGAAGCCTACTTGAAAAGGTTGTAGAAGAGAAATCCTACAGTACCACCTAAGTACACATATCCACCATCCATCCATCCATCCATTCACTTATTCTTATCCCCAATAACACATTCCAGATCCTGCTGGAGGATCCTGAGGCATTTTCAGGACAGCTGGGTCATAAAGTCCATTCAGCAAGTTCTGTGTCAAATATGTTGTTATGACATAAATGCTAAAAGTTCAGGTGAAACCACTTTCTCTAAAAGGTTGGACAAGAACAGAATTTTGGGAATGATTACAAACAGAGTTTTAGGTCCACGTCTCTTTGGGGAAAAATCATTCAGAATCATGTTTTTCAGGCTTTTCACTGTTATGAGACAGATGATACCCAGACTTATCTACTGAGGTGTCTGCACATAGATGCATAGTTATATCCTAATGCTTGTACTATTACATATATATGCTTCACATCAAGGTAATTGTTTGGCCTGCTAGCTGTTATCTTGGTCCATCCTGACTTTAAGGATATTTGGATAGGGGTACCAAAGAACCAAAGAGCTGTCAGGAGTGTTGATGATTGTGTTGTAAAATATGTTAAGAGAGTCATCGGGGATCTCAAGTCCCATAGAGTGTTTTTTCCTGTGTGTGTTTCCATTGACGTGGTTAAGGGAGAGAATTCAGGTCAAAGGTTAAGAGCAAATTGGAGTGGCCTCTCTTTTCTTCTGTCCCTATCTTACACTGATTTATACTATTGTTTTTTTAGACTGCATGTATTGTATTGTATTGTATTGTATTGTATAACCTCCACCGTATATAGGGTTTTGTAACACATAGATCAGGAGAGTCTCTCATCATTCGGCCAGGAGCTCTCCAAGTAAAGTTTTACTTGCTACGATGCTGAACTTGTTGTATTAAACTTGTTATACGACTGAGACAGTGTCGGCGGAGTTTCTCTTCAAACATCTTCAACTGCATCACCACTGAATACACTACACTACATACGTCTCAGTTTCAGGCTGATTTTGTGAAAAAAAACTGAGGTGCCGTCGTGTGCAGTAGACTGATGGAGGAGGGAGGAGAGTAGAGCTGTGTGCTGTGTTTAGAGGAGGGACTCCATCATTTAAAGAAGTGAAGAAGTTCCTGGTTCGACACTTAAGAAGGAAGAGAGGCGACAGGAAACATTCAGCGCCTTATCACCATGAACGTCCGTCACACTTTGATCTGCGTCTTCTTCCTCTGTGAGTACATTCACGTTGTATTTCTGTCACTCTCTTGTTATTACAGCATGTTTACTTGTTTTCTGTATTGCTTGATGATTGATGTATTAATGTTTTAGGAAAGACTTGAAAAAATATGAACCGAGTTCAGAACAGTGACTTCCAGTTACTTCCTCTAAATAATTGCACGTTTTGAGGAAATAAAATAAAGAGCACAAAATAAAGAGCGATGTTTTACCAAAAAGAAGACGTTACATTAGGCGTATGTTGCTCGCTACTGACTTTCTACTGCGTTAAGTTGACTGACTTGTTCAGGGGCTTCCACCTTTCACGCAGTTACCATGAGAGCCATGCAAGTAACCCTTTTCACACGCTGTCACACCGTGTCCATTAACCTACAGATTCATATTTGTCCCTTTCCTCCTGATAGTCTGAAATGCTGTGCTGTGGAAAAATTCTATTGCATTACCAAAAACCAAAGAGCAATACTGAAAAAAGAGTTGGACAACCACAGTTATCTTTTAAAATGTATTTCTGTGCAGAAGGAGCAGTCAGAAACAGAGTACACAGGAAGTCTGTCAGTGACGCAATGAAGTCAGTGTAGTAATTTAATAAGTACAAGCTGATGCTGAAAGAGGAAGTTTGTGGTTTTGTGGTTCTGTGGTTGCTTTTGAACAGGAACTGTAGGAATATGCAAATGCATGCTATATGTTTCTCGCTGTATTAACACAGAAAGGGAGGCCTCAAAGCCCCTCCTTAATGAATCATCTATCTATCGATCTATTGATTAGCCCTCATTAACCTGCAGTCTGATTTACAGACAGTCTACAATACAGAAATTACTGACCATCAGTGTTCTCTGTTCATCTTTTCAAACAGCACTGTGTGGTGGAGACTCTGTCAGTGCAAAACTGAATGTTTATGCAGGAGCTGAAGGAGGAAATGGTACAGTGAAATGCTACTTGCCTTCATCTGGAAGCACGAAGTTCTTCTGTAAGGACAAATGTGAAACAAAAGATATTCTGATTAAAACAGATGGGGTCATAGCTCAGAGTGGCAGATACATCACTGCATACAGTAACAACTCTTCTGGAAGAGAAACTCTGTCTGTTGCCATCACACATCTGATCAAGTCTGACTCTGGACGGTATAGGTATGGTTTGGGCAAAAATCTGGTTCCAGATTCATACTGTGACTTCGAGGTCAGAGTTTTAGACGGTGAGTTTCTACTGAAAGTAATTAAACCTGATATATTCAACATGTTTACAGTTGTTTTTATCAATATATATCAATATATTATTGTGACTGAATCTGTGCTAAGGTTAAAATGTTGTAATCAGACTGCAGCCTGTTACAATGTAACATTAACTTTTAACCTTTACTTTCTACAGCGTCACTGTTGGAAGATCACTCTGGTTTTAGCCAAGCAAATACTGAGGGAGAAAATATCACATTTGGATGCATCGATACTGCGATAAAGCAGAAGTTCTTGTGTAAGGGCAACTGTACAAAAGACGAGGACATTATTATTGAGACAGAAGAGAACAGAGCTCAGAATGGCAGACACAGCATTGAATATAGAAAAGGATCTATATTTGGACTTTATGTAACCATCACAGAGGTGACCACGTCAGACACAGGACGGTACAGATGTGGTTACGGCAGAGCTTTGTCTCCAGATTCTTACTACAACCTAAATGTTCTCATCCTTTCTGGTAAGTTTTTTTATGAATTCTTCATAATCCATGTAACTTTCATTCAGTTCATCTTCAATCCTAAAAGAAACCTAAAATCAGGAGTGCTAAGGTTCAGAAAAAAACAGCTGGATGTTTGGCCTTCAAAATAAAAGTGCTATGTGCACAGTGCAGAGAGTGAAGCTGAGGGAGCTTTCACACCAGGATAGACCGGGGGACTCGGTTTGATTGGACAGGGAATGACAGGAGAAATTTCACACCTTTGTTTGGTTTGGTTCACTTTCACACTGCACTGTTTGGTCCGCTTTAAACGGACCTTGAACTCTTTTGACTGGTACTGTATGTAAACAATATCTAATCGAGCATGATTTAACAGTACCACAGTCTCTGTGTCTCTATAGAACACACACCTAATGTAAAGCTAACTGATAACTGAAGAGTTATCCTGCATGCAGCCTGCTGACTTATGCATTATTTTATTATTATTATTATTCACAGCTACAACCACTACCAAACCAAACTGGACTCGTCGACCTTTCACAACACCAGTCCCATCAGCCTCCACACTGACAAGCACTCAGTCTGACCAGCAGCTGACTGGAACATCATCTACAGGTACATCCACACACTATTTAATGGATTAAAGGAGTTATCCTGCATGCAGCCTGCTGACTTATACCTGCCGCTTTACCGCGGTGGAGGGGTTTGCGTGTTCCAATGATCCCAGGAGCTATGTTGTCGGGGGCTTCATGCCCCTGGTAGGGTCACCCAAGGCAATCAGGTCCTAGGTGAGGGGCCAGACAAAGCGCAGCTCAATCACCTCTGATGAATACAAAGAACAATGGAGTCAGGTCTCCCTTACCCGGACGCGGGTTACTGGGGCCCCCCCCTGGAGCCAGGCCTGGGGGTGGGGCTCGCTGTCGTCTGTGCCTATGCACCGAATAGCAGTACAGAGTACCCACCCTTTCTGGAGTCTTTGGAGGGAGTGCTGGAGAGCGCCCCCTCTGGGGACTCCCTCGTCCTCCTGGGGGACTTCAATGCTCACGTGGGCAATGACAGTGAGACCTGGAGGGGCGTGATTGGGAGGAACGGCCCCCCTGATCTAAACCCGAGTGGTGTTCTGTTATTGGACTTCTGTGCTCGTCATGGACTGTCCATAACGAACACCATGTTCAAGCATAAGGGTGTCCATATGTGCACTTGGCACCAGGACACCCTCAGACGCAGTTCGATGATCGACTTTGTGGTCGTGTCGTCGGACTTGCGGCCACATGTTTTGGACACTCGGGTGAAGAGAGGGGCGGAGCTGTCAACTGATCACTACCTGGTGGTGAGTTGGCTCTGATGGTGGGGGAGGATGGCGGTCAGACCTGGCAGGCCCAAACGTTCTGTGCGGGTTTGCTGGGAACGTCTGGCTGAATCTCCTGTCAGAAAGAGTTTCAACTCCCACCTCCTGGAGAGCTTTTCTCACGATCCGGGGGAGGGGGGGGACATTGAGTCCGAGTGGACCTTGTTCCGTTCCTCCATTGTCGAGGCGGCTGACCGGAGCTGCGGCCGTAAGGTGGTCGGTGCCTGTAGTGGCGGCGGCCCCCGAACCCGCTGGTGGACACCGGCGGTGAGGGATGCCGTCAAGCTGAAGAAGGAGTACTACAGCACCTTTTTGGCCTGTGGGACTCCTGAAGCAGCTGATGGGTATCGGCGTGCCAAGCGGAGTGCGGCCTCGGTGGTTGCGGAGGCAAAAACTCGGTCGTGGGAGGAGTTCGGTGAGGCCATGGAGAACGACTTTCGAACAGCTTCGAGGAGGTTCTGGACCACCATCCGGCGGCTCAGGGGGGGAAGCAGTGCACTGTCAACACTGTGTTCAGTGGGGGCGGGGTGCTGCTGACCTCGACTCGGGACGTCTTGGGTCGGTGGAGGGAATACTTCGAAGACCTCCTCAATCCAACCAGCACGTCTTCCCTTGAGGAGGCAGAGCCTGGGGACCCCGTGGTGGTCTCACCAATCTCTGGGGCTGAGGTCACTGAGGTAGTCAAAAAGCTCCTCGGTGGCAAGGCCCCGGGGGTGGATGAGGTCCGCCCGGAGTTCCTCAAGGCCCTGGATGTTGTGGGGCTGTCTTGGTTGACACGTCTCTGCAACATCGCGTGAACATCGGGGGCAGTGCCCCTGGATTGGCAGACCGGGGTGGTGGTTCCCCTCTTCAAAAAGGGGGACCGGAGGATGTGCTCCAACTATAGGGGGATCACACTCCTCAGCCTCCCCGGGAAGGTCTTCTCGGGGGTCCTGGAGAGGAGGGTCCGCAAGATTGTCGAACCTTGGATCCAGGAGGAGCAATGTGGTTTTCGTCCTGGTCGTGGAACTGTGGACCAGCTCTATACCCTTAGCGCGGTCCTAGAGGGTGCATGGGAGTTTGCCCAACCAGTCTACATGTGCTTTGTGGACCTGGAGAAGGCGTTCGACCGTGTCCCTCGGAGAGTCCTGTCGGGGGTGCTCCGGGAATATGGGGTTTCGGACCCATTAATTCGGGCTATCCGGTCACTGTACTCTTGGTGCCAGAGCTCGGTCCGCATTGCCGGCAGTAAGTCGGACCTGTTTCCTGTGAGAGTTGGACTCCGCCAGGGCTGCCCTTTGTCACCGGTTCTGTTCATAACCTTTATGGACAGAATTTCTAGGCGCAGCCAGGGCGTTGAGGGGCTGCGGTTCGGTGGCCTCAGGATTGGGTCACTGCTTTTTGCGGACGATCTAGTCCTGTTGGCTTCATCGGAACGTGACCTTCTGCAGTGATGCGGACTCTGCACCGGTCCGTCGTGGTGAAGAAGGAGCTGAGTCGAAAGGCGAAGCTCTCCATTTACCAGTCGATCTAAGGTCCTACCCTCACCTATGGTCACGAGCTTTGGGTAGTGACCGAAAGAACGAGATCGCGAATACAAGCGGCCGAAATGAGCTTCCTTCGCAGGGTGGCTGGGCTCTCCCTTAGAGGATAGGGTGAGAAGCTCGGCCATCCGCGAGGAGCTCAGAGTAGAGCCGCTGCTCCTCCGCATCTAGAGGAACCAGTTAGGGTGGCTCGGGCATCTCGTGAGGATGCCTCCTGGACATCTCCCTGGTGAGATGTTCCGGGCACGTCCCTCCGGGAGGCGGCCCCGGGGAAGACCCAGGACACGCTGGAGGGACTATGTCTCTCGGCTGGCCTGGGAACGCCTTGGGGTCCCCCTGGGAGAACTGGACGAAGTGGCCGGGGAGAGGGAAGTCTGGGCCACCCTGCTGAAGCTGCTGCCCCCGCGACCCGACTCACGGATAAGCGGAAGAAGATAAAGATGAAGATGAAGTAGTGTTTCTCTGTATGTCGTTCAGTATCTTGTCATTTTATTGTTTTTTAATTATTCACAGCTGCGACCACTTCCAAACCAAACTGGACTCATCGATTTTTCACAACACCAGTCCCATCAGCCTCCACACTGACAAGTACTCAGTCAGACTCAGTCAGTCAGCTGACTGAAACAACAACATCTACAGGTACATCCACACACTATTTGATGGATCTAAGTCTGACTGAAAACATTTAAGTGTCCTTCCAGCATCCAGCAAAGCCTCTCAGCAGGCCAACAATGGACAACAATGGTCTTTTCTTCTAGTTTTTTAACCTCAGCCAGACATGTTGAATGAATAAAAACTACATTACCCATGAGGTTTAGAACTGTAGAGAAGATCCCAGACGATGCTCTTTTGGTTTTAGGATTTGCATATTTTTAGTTTGTCCCACATGTCGTTATCTTCAATGGAGAAGCGTCTTTAGGACAAACTTTGTCTTCTCTTCAACCTCACACAGGTGTGCTGCTGTATGTGATTGTAATTCTTGTCATCGCTGTCATCATCATGGGGCTGGCACTGATGATAATGTGTATTCAGAGAAACAACAGACCTGATGGTGAGGCAACAAGAAAAAAGAACATCATCACCAAATATGGCATTGGCTATGATCGATTCTCTTTCTCCTGATCTCTTCCCATTACACACTTCAGACATCACACACATTATGATTACAGAAAAATATTTTGTCTCTTCCACAGGTTTGGGGACCAGAGGAAACTCAGACGGCACAAACATGGAGGTGACTTCCTTTAACTCTTTGTTTGCTCTGTTGGCTAAGATGTGCATAAGATTGTCATTAGATAGACTGATACTGTTCCTAATATATCTGCTAAAATAAAGCAGATCATATGCTGATTCTTTCTTTAGTCAACACGGCTGTGTTTAGCCACCTTTAAGGCTGATTTATACTTATATGTAGGTCCTTGTAGAGGCTACCCTGTAGCCTACACAAGTCACCTTAAATAATCTACTTTCCTTACTGTCTGAAAGTATAATATATATATATTAGTATCAGTATTTTATTATTATTTTTTGCCATGCCACATTAGTCCATGTGTTATTTCATAGTTTGGATGTCTTCAATTTTAAATGACTAAAACTTTTAAGAAGGTGTGTCCATATTTTTGACAGGTGTTTTTTGTTTCAGGTTTACGGCCATGAGAATGATCCTGCAGTCCATAATCATGAACACGCCACCTACCAGAGCCTCAATCCAGCCACCATGGACGAGGACCAGATCTACTCTGCGCTCACACACACATAATACATAGTTATTGTTCCTCAAAGGTCCAGTTTGTATGTTGGCCCTGAGAACTCAGCGTACTGCAGCTTAAGAAAACATTAGGAAACGTTAGCATTTAGCATGAAAAAAAAAAAAAGTGTGCCACATTGCCACATTATCTGTAATATCTTCTGTATCTATATACTCCATTATATAATAGCTCATGTAGTACTTCTTAAAAGCAAAATTCTTTTTATGTAAGATAAAATAAAAGTAAACTATAAGATATAGAGTCAGTCTACTATTATCTAGTGTAACCAGCATGAAAAATCAGGTCACTCAGCCAATATTTGTCATTTACACAGACCCGGTAAACCCCCAGTAGGTGGCAGTGTTCCCCTGTTAGTGAGATACACCTGAACCTGCTCAGGTCTCACCTGAGGGGAAAACGCGTATTTTCTCTCTGAGACGCGAGCCAGACAGCAACAGACCAGACCGAGGGAGTCGGCAGCAAAAAGTGAATAAAAACATAGCAAACACAAAGAAAAGAGTTATAAAGAGCTGCGGACAGCGGCAGAACCGTCCGCCGAAAGACCCGGCAGCCACAGACGAACTCCCCGGTGAGTTAGCATCCCGTTAGCCTATAGCCCGGTAGCCGTTTAGACAGCAACATTCATTTATTGTGTCATAAACTCAGGTTAAGTTGGTCTGTATTGATTAAAAATGACTGTTGTTTACTTTTTACCGTGGTTCATTGTTTGGAAAAAGATCGTTAGCTTTGAATGCTAATGCTAATAGTGACCGTGACATGCTAAGCGCTAGCTCCGAGTTGTTAGCCTGCTCATGCTAAGTCATGCTAACCGCTAAGCTAATCATTAAGCAAAGCTAATTTACGTTTTGATGAAGAAATTTGCACTTGTGTAAAAAAAACTGTAATTCAATTGATGAAGAGTTAAATAATTACAAGGTAGAAAGATAAATAGAGGTTAAAAAGAGATGCATAAATAATGTGTCTGTTAATAATACTATTGTTGATATGAATAGGGCTGCATCTAACGATTATTTTTGTATCGATTAATCTAATGATTATTTTTTTCGATTAGTCGTTTAATCTAGAGATTATTTTTTATCAATTATTCTAACAATGATTTTTAATTACTTGATTAATGACAATGAATTTACCCAAATAAAAAGCAAATGCATGTCTTCTTAATATTTCAAGATTTTATTCAAACACATCTCTTAAAAAACAAAACCTTTGTTTCAAAAGTAACAAGGTGAAATGTAGGCACCAAAAAATAGCTTCATGACACACACTCTTTATAGCACTTGTCATATTTTTAATGAATTTTTAATATATTTCATAATGTACATATAAGCATTGAAGCAGCGCATGATCATACTTGGCTCATGAGACACACTTTTTTAAATAAAATTTTAACCATTCTTTATATTTTATAAACAAACGTTTGCCCAGGGCGCAAATGTGGCCAGGACCGGCGCTGGTGTGCTGTGAGCACCAGGAGTGAGTGACAGGCGAAACTCCGGAGAATTAAATGCCGACGGCTTAAAACATTTACATGACAAGTACTCGATGGTCGCGATATAGTCATTTCATACATCTCACGTAGAACAAGCCGCGATATATCGTGCATATACTCCCGCTGTCGTGCGACCGCGACGCATAGGCGCACGTTTTACGCGTCAACGTATTTACGTAATCGATGATGTCGACGAATCGCTCCACCCCTAGATATGAATTCATGAATAATTGATCACATTTATGGTTAAAGTGAATTGTTTTAATTCATAATAATAATTCATTTATTGTGTGTTAATGTATTTCCGAGTGTTCCTGAGTGAGTATTCCTTAATTCTCCAGGTAAGGACTAAAGGTGCTACACTAGCACGACATCAATAAGGATGTATGAAGTAATATAATAAAGTAATCACCATGTCATGTCAAAAAATGATCCTATTTTCTAAAAACAGGTGACTAAACTGAGCACACAGATGTAGCTCATGTAGCTTGTGCGTGACATTGTTTTATTCATTTTATCTTTATCCCATGTTATTATCTTTCTTTGTGTCTCGATCTTGTGTATATGAAGAGCAACAACTGCACTAGAGGAAGCTAATGTGGATTCTTTGCTCAATTAACCCTTGAGGCTTTTTCTTTTTTTTGCTTTGTTTATTTCTTAAGAAATGTGGCTGTGTTGAATGAAGATTGCTACAATTTGGTCAAAGATATTCATTTTTAATTTTTTTTTAGAATAGAAATCTTAGTACTTTATTAAGCCTAAAATGGCTTAGCAACAGAAATGCATCCTAAATAGTTCCTAGCGGCAAAACGTGCCCCATTTAAAAAACACTTTTCCTAACATAAATTAATGCATTCCTTTATGTTAAGATTTCATTTTGTACCACTGGCTTTCAATTTGTAGTTTTTATATTTGTCCACCACGTGGCGCCATTTTACCCATTCAAAACATGCAGCAAAGTTTAACACTTTTTACTGTTTTTTGTGAAAGAAGTATATTTCAGGCTGAAGTAGTTCTAAAAGACTGCATGTTTAAAGTGGAAAAAATACTATTATATATTTTTATAGTAGTTTTTAGGAAGAAGTTATTTATTTATTTTAAGGAACACAAATGGTTGTTCATTTAAAAATATGACACTGCAAAAAAAATAACAATGCATCAAAATCAATGTTGCTGCCAATCATTGACCCATCTTAGGGCCTAATAACAATAGTTAGCCATTAGTCATTGAAATGTATTTTATGGAAATTATTTTTTGGTTTTTGTTTTTTTAAATAAAAACCAGCAGAGTTATGTAAACATACTGGCATTTAAAGGGTTAAAAACCAAAAATTATAATTAATATTTGATATGTATATTTCAGGCTGAAGTAGTTCTAAAAGACTGACGTGTTTAAAGTGGAAAAAAATATTATTATATATTATTTTTATAGCAGTTTTTAGGAAGGAGCCACGTTTTGTCTTAGGAACTATTTAGGACACATAACGGGAAGACCCTCCAAGGGTTAAAATATAAAAATGGTGATTTACAGGAGTGCAGAGCATGTTTTTGTTTGTAGAAGGTTGTACAAGAGAAATCCTACAGTACCACCTAAGTACACATATCCACCATCCATCCATTCACTCCCCTTCACTCATTCTTATCACCAATAACACATTCTGTGTCAAATATGTTGTTATAACATAAATGCTAAAAGTTCAGGTGAAGCCACTTTCTCTTAGAGTTTGGACAAGAACAGAATTTTGGGAATGGTTACAAACAGAAGGATAAGGGTTGGGTTTCTTTAAAAGGGGGCTGGACCACTGCATGTTTAAAAGTGACAAAGAAGACAAAAAGACAAACTTAAAAGACAAACTGATCTACTGCTGGCCACACGCTCTGCATCAGCCTTCTGGGGGCAGTTGCTTTGATAAAAAGACCAACTTCTATTGTCTGGCATTTAAGTGTGTCTATTTTAGAACAACCTATTTTATTTTACAAGTGTCTTATACTTGAAACTTGATTTTATGGGAAGTTGTAAGGTGCAAATGTACTTTTAGTGAATGCACACTTCGATATCTGACTGCAGTTCTAAATGAATGCACCAGTATAACACTGAGGTGCCGTCGTGTGCAGTAGACTGATGGAGGAGGGAGGAGAGTAGAGCTGTGTGCTGTGTTTAGAGGAGGGACTCCATCATTTAAAGAAGTGAAGAAGTTCCTGGTTTGACACTTAAGAAGGAAGAGAGGCGACAGGAAACATTCAGCGCCTTATCACCATGAACGTCCGTCACACTTTGATCTGCGTCTTCTTCCTCTGTGAGTACATTCACGTTGTATTTCTGTCACTCTCTTGTTATTACAGCATGTTTACTTGTTTTCTGTATTGCTTGATGATTGATGTATTAATGTTTTAGAAAAAACTTGAAAAAATATGAACCAAGTTCAGAACAGTGACTTCCAGTTACTTCCTCTAAATAATTGCACGTTTTGAGGAAATAAAATAAAGAGCACAAAATAAAGAGCGATGTTTTACCAAAAAGAAGACGTTACATTGGGCGTATGTTGCTCGCTACTGACTTTCTACTGCGTTAAGTTGACTGACTTGTTCAGGGGCTTCCACCTTTTTACGCAATTACCATGAGAGCCATGCAAGTAACCCTTTTCACACGCTCTCACACATCCTCCTGATAGTCTGAAATGCTGTGCTGTGGAAAAATTATATTGCATTACCAAAAACCAAAGAGCAATACTGAAAAAAGAGTTGGTCAACCACAGTTATCTTTTAAAATGTATTGATGTGCAGAAGGAGCAGTCAGAAACAGAGTAAACAAGCAGTCTGTCAGTGACGCAATGAAGTCAGTGAAGTAATTTAATAAGTACAAGCTGATGTTGAAAGAGGAAGTTGTGTAAACGGGAAGGGAGGGGCTGTATTTGATAGACAGGTGGAGAGATAGTCAGGAAATTCAGGGGAGAGAGAAGACATCCAACAACCAAACTCAGGTTGTCATGGTAAAGACTTTAGACTTGATACACGGGCGTATGCTTCCAGGTTACTGCTGAATTCAACAGGCCATGGCCGCGGCACGTGCAGGGAGTGCTCACGTTGGTTTTAGATCATGATTGTGATCCCACATGAAACACCACGATGAGTTTCAGAAGTGTACCAAAGCAGCTCGTGTGGTTCTTCTGTGTTTGACAGATGCTGCAGCCAGCTGTGACGAGCAGCACAGAGCACATCGAGCTGGCTGGAAGTTAAAAACAGAAACAGCATAGTGTCCTGTAGATTTTCAAAATAAAACACCCTGTGCAAACTTGTAGCCACAACAAGAAAGAAAAAGTGTTTAGACTGATCGTTGTGATGAAAACAGAGTTATGAAGATTATAATATTTAAATCAGAGACGTTAAGTGCAACATTTTAAACTGACAATATTTCACGTCATTCTGGCTCTGTTGTTGCTCCTTTACTGTTTGCTCTGCTATAATTTGTGCTGGGATATATGTTTGTGTCTGGTTGACAGCACAGATATATTAATCCTGTAAAAAGAAAAAAGGACCAATGTTTGTCAGTCACAGTCTGTGGTTGAACTGGGCAGCTCCCAGTGTGACTCTGTGGATCTGTGTTAATGTGATCAGCATCTTACAGGAAGTGCAGACGGTAACTAATGATTGTTCATCTTTTAACAGCTCTGCAGGATGAAAACACTGGTCTCATCAATGCCACCACTGTCTATGGAAGAATTGAAGGAGGATTTGTTACAGTTAAATGCTCTTATTCTGAAAGCTGGAACTTCCTCTGCAGAGACAAATGTAATGAAAGGGACGTTCTCATTGAAACAAATCTTGACAAACATCAGAGTGGCAGATACAGCATTAAATCCACAGCAGGATCTCTGTATGTGACCATCACACAGCTGACCAAGTCTGACTCTGGACTGTACCGGTGTGGTTCAGGTACAACACGATCAACACGATCATCATACAGGCTGTTTAAAATCATTGTTGTAGATGGTGAGTTGTTTTTGTTTTTTGATTCACTGTTGACTGACAGCTGCTGCAGATAGTTTGAAATAATATTTTAGTCAGTGACAGAAGCTGAGAGATAAAAACACACGACTGGGTGTGTTGTACAATGTGTGTCATACGTTTTCAAATTGACATCATTGATTTAACAGTTGTCTCTGAGACGTCCCTATCTGACCTAAGCTGCTCCAAGTGTGACTGTAGATCAGATCTGAAACAAGAATTATTGTGATTTCTTACAGGAACTAAAGATGCTAACTGTCGATTGTTCATGTTTTCAACAGCAAAGCTGGATGGAAATGCTCCTGATGTAACAACCATCTATAAGAGACCTGGAGGAAATATCGTAGTTCGATGCTTCTTTACTAACTCTGGAGACAGGAAGTACTTCTGCAAGGACGGATGTGAAGAAAAAGACATTCTTGTTGAAACAACTGGTGTCAGAGTTCAGAAAGACAGATACAGCATTGAATTTACAGGATCTTCTACAGCAGGATCTCTGTTTGTGGGCATCACACAGCTGAACAAGTCTGACTCTGGACTGTACCGGTGTGTTCTGGACATATCTTTACCACCAAATCCCATCCGGACGTTCAACATCATTGTCACGGGTGGGGAGTTTCTACTTAAAGTACAATGAAAAAATAATAATGTAAAAGTTTGTTTGTGTCTCCGAAGAACAATTCAGCTGACGCAGCAACTTTTATTTCTTTGTTTTTTTGTTGTTCGCAGATCCAACCACCTCAAAACCTCCACCAGCTTTCACAACACCAGTCCCATCAGCCTCCACACTGACAAGTACTCCAGGTACATCCACACACGATTTGATGGATCTAAGTCTGACTGAAAACATTTAAGTGTCCTTCCAGCATCCAGCAAAGCCTCTCAGCAGGCCAACAATGGACAGTTTGTCTCTTTGGTCTTTTCTTCTAGTTTTTCAGCCTCAGCCAGACATGTTGAATGAATAAAAACTACATTACCCATGAGGTTTAGAACTGTAGAGAAGATCCCAGACGATGCTCTTTTGGTTTTAGGATTCGCATATTTTTAGTTTGTCCCACATGTCGTTCTCTTCAATGAAGAAGCGTCTTTAGGACAAACTTTGTCTTCTCTTCAACCTCACACAGGTGTGCTGCTGTATGTGATTGTGATTCTTGTCATCGCTGTCATCATCATCATGGGGCTGGCACTGATGATAATGTGTATTCAGAGAAACAACAGACCTGATGGTGAGGCAACAAGAAAAAAGAACATCATCACCAAATATGGCATTGGCTATGATCGATTCTTTTTCTCCTGATTTCTTCCCATTACACACTACAGACATCACACACATTATTATGTATAATATTATTTAAATATAATATATAATATATAATATTTTGTCTCTTCCACAGGTTTGAGGACCAGAGGAAACTCAGACGGCACAAACATGGAGGTGACTTCCTTTAACTCTTTGTTTGCACTGTTGGCTAAGATGTGCATAAGATTGTCATTAGATAGACTGATACTGTTCCTAATATATCTGCTAAAATAAAGCACATCATATGCTGATTCTTTCTTTAGGCAACACGGCTGTGTTTAGCCACCTTTAAGGCTGATTTATAGTTATATGTAGATCCTTGTAGAGGCTACCCTGTAGCCTACACAAGTCACCTTAAATAATCTACTTTCCTTACTGTCTGTCATTCATATTTTTAACACCACTGCTACCTTAGCATGGAGTGCTACTAATCTAAAATATATATATATATATATATTTTGTTTGCCACATAACTTTGTGTTATTTCATAGTTTAGATGTCTTCAGTTTAAAATGACTAAAAAACTTTTGATTGAGAAGGTGTGTCCATATTTTTGACAGGTGTTTTTTGTTTCAGGTTTACGACTATGAGAACGATCCTGCAGTCCATGATCATGAAGACTCCACCTACCAGAGCCTCAATCCAGCCACCATGGACGAGGACCAGATCTACTCTGAGCTCACACACACATAATACATAGTTATTGTTCCTCAAAGGTCCAGTTTGTATGTTGGCCCTGAGAATTCAGCGTACTGCAGCTTAAGAAAACATTAGGAAACGTTAGCACAACATTTAGCATGACAAAAAAGTATGCCACATTGCCTTATTGCTGCATTATTTGTAATATCTTCTGTATCTATATACTCCATTATATAATATCTCATGTAGTACTTCTTAAAAGCAAAATTCTTTTTTTGTTAAATTATAATATATAGTCAGTCTACTATTTTCTAGCACTACATCAAGAAGGATGTATGAGGTAATATAATGAAGTAATCACCATGTCATGTCAAAAAATGATCCTATTTTCTAAAAACAGGTGACTAAACTGAGCACACAGATGTAGCTCATGTAGCTTGTGCATGACATTGTTTTATTCATTTTATCTTTATCCCATCTTATTATCTTTCTTTGTGTCTCGATCTTGTGTAAGAGCAACAACTGCACTAGAGGAAGCTAATGTGGATTCTCTGCTCAATAGAAAATATAAATGGTGAATTACAGGAGTGCAGAGCATGTTTTGTTTTGTTTGTAGAAGGTTGTAGAAGAGAAATCCTACAGTACCACCTAAGTACACATATCCACCATCCATTCACTCCCCTTCACTTATTCTTATCCCCAATAACACATTCCAGATCCTCCTGGAGGATCCTGAGGCATTTTCAGGACAGCTGGGTCATAAAGTCCATTCAGCAAGTTCTGGGTCAAATATGTTGTTATGACATAAATGCAAAATGTTCAGGTAAAACCACTTTCTCTGAGAGTTTGGACAAGAACAGAATTTTGGGAATGGTTACAAACAGAAGGATAAGGGTTGGGTTTCTTTAAAAGGGAGCTGGACCACTGCATGTTTAACCCTCTGGTTACCCTTCAAAATAATTACGTTAAATACCCTTCGACACATAAATGTGTGCATGAACATATCAAGCTATAAAAATCTTATAAATGAATATTTTTTTGAATTTTTTTTAAAGATTTTTTTAGACCAGCATCAGTCCTAATCATACATATCAAATAGTCATGACTTTCTTTTATTTTTAACCCCTAAATGGCCATGTGTTTGTAATGATGCACCTTCATTTTTTGGTCTAAAAAACACAAAAAATTACTTATTTTCAATATACTGTGTGCAAGCTGGATTATTAATGTTTTCATTATTACATCTTGGTGTTTGTCAAAGATTAGCAGCAATATTTATTTATATGCTAGTTTGTTTTTTTTGTAGTGTCATATTTTATAAAAATAATTACGTTAAAGACCCTTCGACACATAAATGTGTGCATGAAAATATCAAGCTATAAAATCCTATAAATTAATATTTATTTATTTAGATTTTTTCAGACCAGCATCAGTTCTAATCATACATATCAAATATTCATGACTTTCTTTTATTTTTAACCCTTAAATGGCCAAGTGTTTGTCATGATGCACCTTCATTTTTTGGTCTAAAAAACACAAATAATTACTTATTTTCAGTATACTTTGTGCAAGCTGGATTATTAAAGTTTTCATTATTGCATCTTGGTGTTTGTCAAAGATTAGCAGCAATATTTATTTATATGCTAGTTTGTTTTTTTTGTAGTGTCATATTTTATAAAAATAATTACGTTAAAGACCCTTCGACACATAAATGTGTGCATGAAAATATCAAGCTATAAAAATCTTATAAATTAATATTTATTTATTTAGATTTTTTTAGACAAGCATCACTCCTAATCATACATATCAAATAGTCATGACTTTCTTTTATTTTTAACCCTTAAATGGACAAGTGTTTGTCATGATGCACCTTCATTTTTTGGTCTAAAAAACACAAAAAATTACTTATTTTCAGTATACTTTGTGCAAGCTGGATTTTTAATATTTTCATTGTTGCATCTTGATCTTTGTCAAAGATTAGCAGCAATATTTGTTTATATGCTAGTTTGGTTTTTTTGTAGTGTCATATTTTATAAAAATAATTACGTTAAAGACCCTTCGACACATAAATGTGTGCATGAAAATATCAAGCTATAAAAATCTTATAAATTAATATTTATTTATTTATTTATTTAGATTTTTTTAGACAAGCATCAGTCCTAATCATACATATCAAATAGTCATGACTTTCTTTTATTTTTAACCCTTAAATGGCCAAGTGTTTGTCATGATGCACCTTCATTTTTTGGTCTAAAAAACACAAATAATTACTTATTTTCAGTATACTTTGTGCAAGCTGGATTAATAATGTTTTCATTATTACATCTTGGTGTATGTCAAAGATTAGCAGCAATATTTGTTTATATGCATTATTTATTTTTTTGTAGTGTCATATTTCATAAAATAATTACGTTAAAGACCCTTCGACACATAATTGTGTGCATGAACATATCAAGCTATAAAAGTCTTATAAATTAATATTAATTTTTTTTTTTTTTTATTTAGACCAGCATCAGTCCTAATCATACATATCAAATAGTCATGGCTTTCTTTTATTTTTAACCCTTAAATGGCCAAGTGTTTGTCATGATGCACCTTAATTTTTTGGTCTAAAAAACACAAAAAATTACTTATTTTCAGTATACTTTGTGCAAGCTGGATTTTTAATGTTTTCATTGTTGCATCTTGATCTTTGTCAAAGATTAGCAGCAATATTTATTTATATGCTAGTTTTTTTTTGTAGTGTCATATTTTATAAAAATAATTACGTTAAAGACCCTTCGACATATAAATATGTGCATGAAAATATCAAGCTATAAAATCCTATAAATTAATATTTATTTATTTAGATTTTTTTAGACCAGCATCAGTTCTAATCATACATATCAAATATTCATGACTTTCTTTTATTTTTAACCCTTAAATGGCCAAGTGTTTGTCATGATGCACCTTAATTTTTTGGTCTAAAAAACACAAAAAATTACTTATTTTTATTATACTTTTGTGCAAGCTGGATTTTTAATGTTTTCATTGTTGCATCTTGATCTTTGTCAAAGATTAGCAGCAATATTTATTTATATGCTAGTTTGTTTTTTTTGTAGTGTCATATTTTATAAAAATAATTACGTTAAAGACCCTTCGACACATAAATGTGTGCATGAAAATATCAAGCTATAAAAATCTTATAAATTAATATTTATTTATTTATTTATTTAGATTTTTTTAGACAAGCATCAGTCCTAATCATACATATCAAATAGTCATGACTTTCTTTTATTTTTAACCCTTAAATGGCCAAGTGTTTGTCATGATGCACCTTCATTTTTTGGTCTAAAAAACACAAATAATTACTTATTTTCAGTATACTTTGTGCAAGCTGGATTATTAATGTTTTCATTATTGCATCTTGGTTTAATGTTTTCATTGTTGCATCTTGATCTTTGTCAAAGATTAGCAGCAATATTTATTTATATGCTAGTTTTTTTTTTGTAGTGTCATATTTTATAAAAATAATTACGTTAAAGACCCTTCGACATATAAATATGTGCATGAAAATATCAAGCTATAAAATCCTATAAATTAATATTTATTTATTTAGATTTTTTTAGACCAGCATCAGTTCTAATCATACATATCAAATATTCATGACTTTCTTTTATTTTTAACCCTTAAATGGCCAAGTGTTTGTCATGATGCACCTTAATTTTTTGGTCTAAAAAACACAAAAAATTACTTATTTTTATTATACTTTTGTGCAAGCTGGATTTTTAATGTTTTCATTGTTGCATCTTGATCTTTGTCAAAGATTAGCAGCAATATTTATTTTATATGCATTTTTTTTGTAGTGTCATATTTTATAAAAATAATTACGTTAAAGACCCTTCGACACATAAATGTGTGCATGAACATATCAAGCTATAAAAATCTTATAAATGATTATTTCTTTGATTTTCTTTAGATTTTTTTTTAGACCAGCATCAGTCCTAATCATACATATCAAATATTCATGACTTTCTTTTATTTTTAACCCTTAAATGGCCAAGTGTTTGTCATGATGCAGCTTCATTTTTTGGTCTAAAAAACACAAAAAATTACTTATTTTCATTATACTTTGTGCAAGCTGGATTTTTAATGTTTTCATTATTGCATCTTGGTGTATGTCAAAGATTAGCAGCAATATCTATTTATATGCATCATTTATTTTTTTGTAGTGTCATATTTCATAAAATACCCTTTGACACATAAAAGTGTGCATGAACATATCAAGCTATAAAAATCTTATAAATAATTATTTCTTTGAAATTTTTAAAATTATTTTTTAAACCAGCATCAGTTCTAATCATATATCAAATATTAATGTTTTTTTAACCCTTTTTGTGCTGTAACAAAGAACCTCACGTATTGACATTTCCACTATTTATTATAACATAAAAAAGATCAAGAACTATATGAATAACAATAATAACAACAATATAACATAAGAGTACACAACCTTTCATGGGAGGCAGGAGCTGCAGATTGTGCAGTAATGCTCCTTGCACAGTGGTTGAGCGCATTTTCCTCCCTAACCGCAGCGAGCGCTGTGGAGGTCCAGAAATGATGAAATCCAATTGGCACAGATGAATGCCAGGACGCTCCAGTACCAGCCTACAGGGGCTGGAAACACCCTGGGACCCACCCACTACGCCGTATCCAGAGTTGGGGAGCTGGGTCAAAGCTTCGATTTTTTTTGTATCACAGAGATGATGAACCTTGTTTTGCGCTACACGAACCTACATGAAGAATGATCCACGGATGGACGGACCTGGATGCGTGCTCAGCCTTTGGGATACCGAGTCCGGACGGCCCATTTTCCAGGCGGTCATGTCACAGAAAATGTTCGTTACGATTAGAAGGGTGTTTTGTTTTGATTGTGTTTTGATGACCGCCTGTCCAGGCCGCGGCACACTTATCTTTTGCCCTGCGCGGCGCGTATATGCGTGTTTTATACTTTGTATTTGAGCAGGATCAAAAATAGTGGTTTGAATGGGTTTCAATGCGCACATTTATGTGCGTGGGGTATTAAACGCTAGCATTTTACTTCACGTTGTTTACATTAGGCTAAAAATAAAAAATTGACAAAAAAATTCAAGAACATGCAAAAATACACAACCTGGCAGATTTTCAACATTATGCATGCAGAAATTATAAAAATATGGTAGAAAGTACAATCAAAAAAACACATAAATGTGCTTGGGGTAACCAGAGCATTAAAAGTGACAAAGAAAGCAAAAAGACAAACTTAAAAGACAAACTGATCTACTGCTGGCCACACGCTCTGCATCAGCCTTCTGGGGGCAGTTGCTTTCATAAAAAGACCAACTTCTATTGTCTGGCATTTAAGTGTGTTTAAACTTTTGTTCTATTTTAGAACAACCTATTTTATTTTTCAAGTGTGTTATACTTGAAACTTGATTTTATGGGAAGTTGTAAGGTGCTAATGTACTTTTAGTGAATGCACACTTCGATATCTGACTGCAGTTCTAAATGAATGCACCAGTATAACACTGAGGTGCAGTCGTGTGCAGTAGACTGATGGAGGAGGGAGGAGAGTAGAGCTGTGTGCTGTGTTTGGAGGAGGGACTCCATCATTTAAAGAAGTGAAGAAGTTCCTGGTTTGACACTTAAGAAGGAAGAGAGGCGACAGGAAACATTCAGCGCCTTGTCATCATGAACGTCCGTCACACTTTGATCTGCGTCTTCTTCCTCTGTGAGTACATTCACGTTGTATTTCTGTCACTCTCTTGTTATTACAGCATGTTTACTTGTTTTCTGTATTGCTTGATGATTGATGTATTAATGTTTTAGGACAGACTTGAAAAAATATGAACCGAGTTCAGAACAGTGACTTCCAGTTACTTCCTCTAAATAACTGCACGTTTTAAGGAAGTGAAATAAAGAACACAAACTTTCCAGACTACTTTTAGTAATGATCATTTCATTTTAAAAAGTCTAAGACACAGCCAACAAACGGTTTTACGTTTGGTTTCCTTCCAGCAGTCTGCAGATTCCATGTTTCTTTTTTATTCAAAGATTTCTCAGTTTGTCAGTGAAATGTCAGAAAATTGTGTAAGAATTGCCGTTAAAATTTCACACAAGTGATCTGCTTCCATAGCTCGTTTTTTTTTACCACCTGCCAAATCCCAAAGTTGTTTTCCAGTTTATTAAATGTGAGAATTAATTAATTAAGAAAAAGAAGTTTGTTGTGTTTTTGTATATTTACAGAAACTAAGTTTGTGTTTTGCTGCTTCACTTTGACTGTTGGAGTTTGTTGTAGCTTCGCAAAGTTTTAAAGTTCGTCATCGATTTTACAAGAATATATCACATCCTACAGACAGATGTTGAAAGTGTCTCTGAGCTCTTGTGGTTTGTGGTTGTCTGGACCAATGTGTAGACAGGGAGGGAGGGGCTGTATTTGATAGACAGGTGGAGAGATAGTCAGGAAATTGAGGGGAGAGAGAAGACATGCAACAACCAAACTCAGGTTGTCATGGTAAAGACTTTAGACTTGATACACGGGCGTATGCTTCCAGGTTACTGCTGAATTCAACAGGCCATGGCTCCGGCACGTTCAGGGAGTGCTCACGTTGGTTTTAGATCATGATTGTGATCCCACATGAAACACCACGATGAGTTTCAGAAGTGTCCCAAACGCAGCTCGTGTGGTTCTTCTATGTTTGCCAGATGCTGCAGCCAGCTGTGACGAGCAGCACAGAGCACATCGAGCTGGCTGGAAGTTAAAAACAGAAACAGCATAGTGTCCTGTAGATTTTCAAAATAAAACACCCTGTGCAAACTTGTAGCCACAACAAGAAAGAAAAAGTGTTTAGACTGATCGTTGTGATGAAAACAGAGTTATGAAGATTATAATATTTAAATCAGAGACGTTAAGTGCAACATTTTAAACTGACAATATTTCACGTCATTCTGGCTCTGTTGTTGCTCCTTTACTGTTTGCTCTGCTATAATTTGTGCTGGGATATATGTTTGTGTCTGGTTGACAGCACAGATATATTAATCCTGTAAAAAGAAAAAAGGACCAATGTTTGTCAGTCACAGTCTGTGGTTGAACTGGGCAGCTCCCAGTGTGACTCTGTGGATCTGTGTTAATGTGATCAGCATCTTACAGGAAGTGCAGACGGTAACTAATGATTGTTCATCTTTTAACAGCTCTGCAGGATGAAAACACTGGTCTTATCAATGCCACCACTGTCTATGGAAGAATTGAAGGAGGATTTGTTACAGTTAAATGCTCTTATTCTGAAAGCTGGAAGTTCTTCTGCAGAGACAAATGTAATGAAAAGGACGTTCTCATTAAAACAAATCGTTACAAACATCAGAGTGGCAGATACAGCATTGAATCCACAGCAGGATCTCTGTATGTGACCATCACACAGCTGACCAAGTCTGACTCTGGACTGTACCGGTGTGGTTCAGGTACAACACGATCAACACGATCATCATACAGGCTGTTTAAAATCATTGTTGTAGATGGTGAGTTGTTCTTTGTTTTTTGATTCACTGTTGACTGACAGCTTCTGCAGATAGTGCTCCAAGTGTGACTGTAGATCAGATCTGAAACAAGAATTATTGTGATTTCTTACAGGAACTAAAGATGCTAACTGTCGATTGTTCATGTTTTCAACAGCAAAGCTGGATGGAAATGCTCCTGATGTAACAACCATCTATAAGAGACCTGGAGGAAATATCGTAGTTCGATGCTTCTTTACTAACTCTGGAGACAGGAAGTACTTCTGCAAGGACGGATGTGAAGAAAAAGACATTCTTGTTGAAACAACTGGTGTCAGAGTTCAGAAAGACAGATACAGCATTGAATTTACAGGATCTTCTACAGCAGGATCTCTGTTTGTGGGCATCACACAGCTGAACAAGTCTGACTCTGGACTGTACCGGTGTGTTCTGGACATATCTTTACCACCAAATCCCATCCGGACGTTCAACATCATTGTCACGGGTGGGGAGTTTCTACTTAAAGTACAATGAAAAAATGATAATGTAAAAGTTTGTTTGTGTCTCTGAAGAACAGTTCAGCTGACGCAGCAACTTTTATTTCTTTGTTTTTTTGTTGTTCGCAGATCCAACCACCTCAAAACCTCCACCAGCTTTCACAACACCAGTCCCATCAGCCTCCACACTGACAAGTACTCCAGGTACATCCACACACGATTTGATGAATCTAAGTCTGACTGAAAACATTTAAGTGTCCTTCCAGCATCCAGCAAAGCCTCTCAGCAGGCCAACAATGGACAGTTTGTCTCTTTGGTCTTTTCTTCTAGTTTTTCAGCCTCAGCCAGACATGTTGAATGAATGAAAACTACATTACCCATGAGGTTTAAAACTGTTGAAAAGATCCCAGACGATGCTCTTTTGGTTTTAGGATTCGCATATTTTTAGTTTGTCCCACATGTCGTTCTCTTCAATGAAGAAGCGTCTTTAGGACAAACTTTGTCTTCTCTTCAACCTCACACAGGTGTGCTGCTGTATGTGATTGTGATTCTTGTCATCGCTGTCATCATCATCATGGGGCTGGCACTGATGATAATGTGTATTCAGAGAAACAACAGACCTGATGGTGAGGCAACAAGAAAAAAGAACATCATCACCAAATATGGCTATGATCGATTCTTTTTCTCCTGATTTCTTCCCATTACACACTTCAGACATCACACACATTATTATGTATAATATTATTTAAATATAATATATAATATATAATATTTTGTCTCTTCCACAGGTTTGAGGACCAGAGGAAACTCAGACGGCACAAACATGGAGGTGACTTCCTTTAACTCTTTGTTTGCACTGTTGGCTAAGATGTGCATAAGATTGTCATTAGATAGACTGATACTGTTCCTAATATATCTGCTAAAATAAAGCACATCATATGCTGATTCTTTCTTTAGGCAACACGGCTGTGTTTAGCCACCTTTAAGGCTGATTTATAGTTATATGTAGGTCCTTGTAGAGGCTACCCTGTAGCCTACACAAGTCACCTTAAATAATCTACTTTCCTTACTGTCTGTCATTCATATTTTTAACACCACTGCTACCTTAGCATGGAGTGCTACTAATCTAAAAAAAATATATACTGTATATATTTTGTTTGCCACATAACTTTATGTGTTATTTCATAGTTTAGATGTCTTCAGTTTAAAATGACTAAAAAACTTTTGATTGAGAAGGTGTGTTCATATTTTTGACAGGTGTTTTTTGTTTCAGGTTTACGACTATGAGAACGATCCTGCAGTCCATGATCATGAAGACTCCACCTACCAGAGCCTCAATCCAGCCACCATGGACGAGGACCAGATCTACTCTGAGCTCACACACACATAATACATAGTTATTGTTCCTCAAAGGTCCAGTTTGTATGTTGGCCCTGAGAATTCAGCGTACTGCAGCTTAAGAAAACATTAGGAAACGTTAGCACAACATTTAGCATGACAAAAAAGTATGCCACATTGCCTTATTGCTGCATTATTTGTAATATCTTCTGTATCTATATACTCCATTATATAATATCTCATGTAGTACTTCTTAAAAGCAAAATTCTTTTTTTGTAAGTCAAAATTAAGTTAAATTATAATATATAGTCAGTCTACTATTTTCTAGCACTACATCAAGAAGGATGTATGAGGTAATATAATGAAGTAATCACCATGTCATGTCAAAAAATGATCCTATTTTCTAAAAACAGGTGACTAAACTGAGCACACAGATGTAGCTCATGTAGCTTGTGCATGACATTGTTTTATTTATTTTATCTTTATCCCATCTTATTATCTTTCTTTGTGTCTCGATCTTGTGTAAGAGCAACAACTGCACTAGAGGAAGCTAATGTGGATTCTCTGCTCAATAGAAAATATAAATGGTGAATTACAGGAGTGCAGAGCATGTTTTGTTTTGTTTGTAGAAGGTTGTAGAAGAGAAATCCTACAGTACCACCTAAGTACACATATCCACCATCCATTTACTCCCCTTCACTTATTCTTATCCCCAATAACACATTCCAGATCCTCCTGGAGGATCCTGAGGCATTTTCAGGACAGCTGGGTCATAAAGTCCATTCAGCAAGTTCTGGGTCAAATATGTTGTTATGACATAAATGCAAAATGTTCAGGTGAAACCACTTTCTCTGAGAGTTTGGACAAGAACAGAATTTTGGGAATGGTTACAAACCGAAGGATAAGGGTTGGGTTTCTTTAAAAGGGAGCTGGACCACTGCATGTTTAACCCTCTGGTTGCCCTTCAAAATAATTACGTTAAATACCCTTCGACACATAAGATTTTTTTAGACAAGCATCAGTCCTAATCATACATATCAAATAGTCATGACTTTCTTTTATTTTTAACCCTTATAAATGGCCAAGTGTTTGTCATGATGCACCTTCATTTTTTGGTCTAAAAAACACAAATAATTACTTATTTTCAGTATACTTTGTGCAAGCTGGATTTTTAATGTTTTCATTGTTGCATCTTGATCTTTGTCAAAGATTAGCAGCAATATTTATTTATATGCTAGTTTGTTTTTTTTGTAGTGTCATATTTTATAAAAATAATTACGTTAAAGACCCTTCGACACATAAATGTGTGCATTAAAATATCAAGCTATAAAAATCTTATAAACTAATATTTATTTAATTATTTATTTAGATTTTTTTAGACAAGCATCAGTCCTAATCATACATATCAAATAGTCATGACTTTCTTTTATTTTTAACCCTTAAATGGCCAAGTGTTTGTCATGATGCACCTTCATTTTTTGGTCTAAAAAACACATAATTACTTATTTTCAGTATACTTTGTGCAAGCTGGATTATTAATGTTTTCATTATTACATATTGGTGTATGTCAAAGATTAGCAGCAATATTTGTTTATATGCATTATTTATTTTTTGTAGTGTCATATTTCATAAAATAATTACGTTAAAGACCCTTCGACACATAATTGTGTGCATGAACATATCAAGCTATAAAAGTCTTATAAATTAATATTAATTTTTTTTTTTTTTTTATTTAGACCAGCATCAGCCCTAATCATACATATCAAATAGTCATGGCTTTCTTTTATTTTTAACCCTAAAATGGCCAAGTGTTTGTCTTGATGCACCTTCATTTTTTGGTCTAAAAAACACAAAAAATTACTTATTTTCAGTATACTTTGTGCAAGCTGGATTTTTTATGTTTTCATTGTTGCATCTTGATCTTTGTCAAAGATTAGCAGCAATATTTATTTATATGCTGGTTTTTTTTGTAGTGTCATATTTTATAAAAATAATTACGTTAAAGACCCTTCGACATATAAATATGTGCATGAAAATATCAAGCTATAAAATCCTATAAATTAATATTTATTTATTTAGATTTTTTTAGACCAGCATCAGTTCTAATCATACATATCAAATATTCATGACTTTCTTTTATTTTTAACCCTTAAATGGCCAAGTGTTTGTCATGATGCACCTTAATTTTTTGGTCTAAAAAACACAAAAAATTACTTATTTTTATTATACTTTTGTGCAAGCTGGATTTTTAATGTTTTCATTGTTGCATCTTGATCTTTGTCAAAGATTAGCAGCAATATTTATTTTATATGCATTTTTTTTGTAGTGTCATATTTTATAAAAATAATTACGTTAAAGACCCTTCGACACATAAATGTGTGCATGAACATATCAAGCTATAAAAATCTTATAAATAATTATTTCTTTGATTTTCTTTAGATTTTTTTTTAGACCAGCATCAGTCCTAATTATACATATCAAATAGTCATGACTTTCTTTTATTTTTAACCCTTAAATGGCCAAGTGTTTGTCATGATGCAGCTTCATTTTTTGGTCTAAAAAACACAAAAAATTACTTATTTTCATTATACTTTGTGCAAGCTGGATTTTTAATGTTTTCATTATTGCATCTTGGTGTATGTCAAAGATTAGCAGCAATATTTATTTATATGCATCATTTATTTTTTTGTAGTGTCATATTTCATAAAATACCCTTTGACACATAAAAGTGTGCATGAACATATCAAGCTATAAAAATCTTATAAATAATTATTTCTTTGAAATTTTTAAAATTATTTTTTAAACCAGCATCAGTTCTAATCATATATCAAATATTAATGTTTTTTTTAACCCTTTTTGTGCTGTAACAAAGAACCTCACGTATTGACATTTCCACTATTTATTATAACATAAAAAAGATCAAGAACTATATGAATAACTATAATAACAACAATATAACATAAGAGTACACAACATTTCATGGGAGGCAGGAGCTGCAGATTGTGCAGTAATGCTCCTTGCACAGTGGTTGAGCGCATTTTCCTCCCTAACCGCAGCGAGCGCTGTGGAGGTCCAGAAATGATGAAATCCAATTGGCACAGATGAATGCCAGGACGCTCCAGTACCAGCCTACAGGGGCTGGAAACACCCTGGGACCCACCCACTACGCCGTATCCAGAGTTGGGGAGCTGGGTAAAAGCTTCGATTTATTTTGTACCACGGAGATGATAAATCTTGTTTTGCGCTACACAAACCTACATTGAGAATGATCCACGGATGGACGGACCTGGATGCGTGCTCAGCCTTTGGGATACCGAGTCCGGACGGCCCATTTTCCAGGCGGTCATGTCACAGAAAATGTTCGTTACGATTAGAAGGGTGTTTTGTTTTGATTGTGTTTTGATGACCGCCTGTCCAGGCCGCGGCACACTTATCTTTTGCCCTGCGCGGCGCGTATATGCGTGTTTTATACTTTGTATTTGAGCAGGATCAAAAATAGTGGTTTGAATGGGTTTCAATGCGCACATTTATGTGCGTGGGGTATTAAACGCTAGCATTTTACTTCACGTTGTTTACATTAGGCTAAAAATAAAAAATTGACAAAAAATTCAAGAACATGCTAAAATACACAACCTGGCAGATTTTCAACATTATGCATGCAGAAATGATAAAAAATATGGTAGAAAGTACAATCAAAAAAACACAAAAATGTGCTTGGGGTAACCAGAGCATTAAAAGTGACAAAGAAAGCAAAAAGACAAACTTAAAAGACAAACTGATCTACTGCTGGCCACACGCTCTGCATCAGCCTTCTGGGGGCAGTTGCTTTGATAAAAAGACCAACTTCTATTGTCTGGCATTTAAGTGTGTTTAAACTTTTGTTTTATTTTAGAACAACCTATTTTATTTTTCAAGTGTGTTATACTTGAAACTTGATTTTATGGGAAGTTGTAAGGTGCAAATGTACTTTTAGTGAATGCACACTTCGATATCTGACTGCAGTTCTAAATGAATGCACCAGTATAACACTGAGGTGCCGTCGTGTGCAGTAGACTGATGGAGGAGGGAGGAGAGTAGAGCTGTGTGCTGTGTTTAGAGGAGGGACTCCATCATTTAAAGAAGTGAAGAAGTTCCTGGTTTGACACTTAAGAAGGAAGAGAGGCGACAGGAAACATTCAGCGCCTTGTCATCATGAACGTCCATCACACTTTGATCTGCGTCTTCTTCCTCTGTGAGTACATTCACGTTGTATTTCTGTCACTCTCTTGTTATTACAGCATGTTTACTTGTTTTCTGTATTGCTTGATGATTGATGTATTAATGTTTTAGGACAGACTTGAAAAAATATGAACCGAGTTCAGAACAGTGACTTCCAGTTACTTCCTCTAAATAACTGCACGTTTTGAGGAAATAAAATAAAGAACACAAACTTTCCAGACTACTTTTAGTAATGATCATTTCATTTTAAAAAGTCTAAGACACAGCCAACAAACGGTTTTACGTTTGGTTTCCTTCCAGCAGTCTGTAGATTCCATGTTTCTTTTTTATTCAAAGATTTCTCAGTTTGTCAGTGAAATGTCAGAAAATTGTGTAAGAATTGCCGTTAAAATTTCACACAAGTGATCTGCTTCCATAGCTTCTTTTTTTTTCACCACCTGCCAAATCCCAAAGTTGTTTTCCAGTTTATTAAATGTGAGAATGAATTAATTAAGAAAAAGAAGTTTGTTGTGTTTTTGTATATTTACAGAAACTAAGTTTGTGTTTTGCTGCTTCACTTTGACTGTTGGAGTTTGTTGTAGCTTCGCAAAGTTTTAAAGTTCGTCATCGATTTTACAAGAATATATCACATCCTACAGACAGATGTTGAAAGTGTCTCTGAGCTCTTGTGGTTTGTGGTTGTCTGGACCAATGTGTAGACAGGGAGGGAGGGGCTGTATTTGATAGACAGGTGGAGAGATAGTCAGGAAATTGAGGGGAGAGAGAAGACATCCAACAACCAAACTCAGGTTGTCATGGTAAAGACTTTAGACTTGATACACGGCCGCGGCACGTTCAGGGAGTGCTCACGTTGGTTTTAGATCATGATTGTGATCCCACATGAAACACCACGATGAGTTTCAGAAGTGTCCCAAAGCAGCTCGTGTGGTTCTTCTATGTTTGACAGATGCTGCAGCCAGCTGTGACGAGCAGCACAGAGCACATCGAGCTGGCTGGAAGTTAAAAACAGAAACAGCATAGTGTCCTGTAGATTTTCAAAATAAAACACCCTGTGCAAACTTGTAGCCACAACAAGAAAGAAAAAGTGTTTAGACTGATCGTTGTGATGAAAACAGAGTTATGAAGATTATAATATTTAAATCAGAGACGTTAAGTGCAACATTTTAAACTGACAATATTTCACGTCATTCTGGCTCTGTTGTTGCTCCTTTACTGTTTGCTCTGCTATAATTTGTGCTGGGATATACGTTTGTCTCTGGTTGACAGCACAGATATATCAATCCTGTAAAAAGAAAAAAGGACCAAAAAACATAAGAAGAAAATCCAAAGCTGAAAAGAACAAAGATGTCAAACAAGACAGTAACTTTCACTTTCTGTCCATGTTTGTCAGTCACGTGACTGTGACTGTACAGTCTGTGGTTGAACTGGGCAGCTCCCAGTGTGACTCTGTGGATCTGTGTTAATGTGATCAGCATCTTATAGGAAGTGCAGACGGTAACTAATGATTGTTCATCTTTTAACAGCTCTGCAGGATGAAAACACTGGTCTCATCAATGCCACCACTGTCTATGGAAGAATTGAAGGAGGATTTGTTACAGTTAAATGCTCTTATTCTAAAACCTGGAAGTTCTTCTGCAGAGAAGAATGTAATGAAAAGGACGTTCTCATTGAAACAAATCATTACACATATCAGAGTGGCAGATACAGCATTGAATCCAAAGCAGGATCTCTGTATGTGACCATCACACAGCTGACCAAGTCTGACTCTGGACTGTACCGGTGTGGTTCAGGTACAACACGATCAACACGATCATCACGATCATCATACGAGCAGTTTAACATCATTGTTGTAGATGGTGAGTTGTTTTTTGATTCACTGTTGACTGACAGCTGCTGCAATGTGACATCATTGATTTAACAGTTGTCTCTGAGACGTCCCTATCTGACCTAAGCAGCTCCAAGTGTGACTGTAGATCAGATCTGAAACAAGAATTATTGTGATTTCTTACAGGAACTAAAGATGCTAACTGTCGATTGTTCATCTTTTCAACAGCAAAGCTGGATGGAAATGCTCCTGATGTAACAACCATCTATAAGAGACCTGGAGGAAATATCGTAGTTCGATGCTTCTTTACTAACTCTGGAGACAGGAAGTACTTCTGCAAGGACAGATGTGAAGAAAAAGACATTCTTGTTGAAACAACTGGTGTCAGAGTTCAGAAAGACAGATACAGCATTGAATTTACAAAAGGATCTTCTACAGCAGGATCTCTGTATGTGGGCATCACACAGCTGACCAAGTCTGACTCTGGACTGTACCGGTGTGATTCGGGTACAACACGATCAACACGATCATCATACAAGCTGATTGAAATCATTGTTGTAGATGGTGAGTTTCTGCTCATATTCATGATTTTTCTCTGTTGACTGACAGTTGACTGTTTGTTGCTGACTGTAGATCCGTTCATTCAGTTCTGTTCTCAGGATTAGTGAGAAAATAAGTCTGAGACTGAGAGTGATGTCTAAAATATATGAAAATAACTGAGCTGTTGTGGTTCTGGCCTTCAGAGGTACATTATGTAAGATTGTGCAGAATACTGACACCTTGTGGTTAAAAATAGTACACTGCAGCTGAATTCAAAACACTGGAAAGCCGTCTCACCCCCTCCCCAGACTGAAGCTCATACAGGTTACCAGATTGAAACACTGAATCTCCATGAGGGCAAAATGAGGCAACAAGGTTTTATTTTATGATGCAGGTTCTACGTCTGTTGAAGACTTCAGGCTGTGCTGCAAAATAACTCTACGGCTCACTTACTGGAGAAAGCAGCCCCCTTCTCAGTGAGAGCCGAGGAGGTCCTGCTGTTTACAGATGATGGTTACTTGAAGTGATTTAGTTAGTGTCTTTGTAAACTTTATGAGGGACATGATCAATTATTTTTATACGTGGAAAAGTCACCATTACCTGCCCAGTCCTCCACACTGACACTACGGTGAACTCTGTCCCAGCAAACAGCCTCAGCTCCGGGTAGGTCGCCAACTTTTACAATGTCTTTGTCACTTTCCACGATGCACTGTGGGTCAGGATGTCCCAACAGAATCTTACAGTGTCCATGAGATTAGAAAGACGGGTACGATGAAGGTGGAAATATTTTTTTGATTGAAACCAACTTTTGGGCTCTGAGCGTCTTTTAAATCATCTCTAATATTTGGAGCTTCTTAGGTCAGATACAATCTGACATTTCTTCATCAAGAAGCTTGTACTTCATTAGAGCATGTTTCCTTAATCTCTGAAGACACAGCATATTTATTTTATGATTTAATACAGTAAATATCTGACATGTTGTACCTTTAAAGACTCCAAGAAGTCAAACCTGATGTTTGTGTGTTTTTCTGTCACCTGTACTTTACTATCTGCACCAACACTGATGAAAATATTATTCATGATATTTAATGGTTTGTCATTTTCTGATAAACCATAAAAAGTTGTTGACGACTCATCCTGCACTCGGGGCGTGTACTAATGTTACAACTTAGTTACTGTCAATTGTTCATGTTTTCAACAGCAAAGCTGGATGGAAATGAAGAAGAAGTAACAACCATCTATGAGAGACCTGGAGGAAATATCGTAGTTCAATGCTTCTTTGCTAACTCTGAAGAAAGGAAGTACTTCTGCAAGGACGGATGTGAAGAAAAAGACATTCTTGTTGAAACAACTGGTGTCAGAGTTCAGAAAGACAGATACAGCATTGAATTTACAGGATCTTCTACAGCAGGATCTCTGTTTGTGGGCATCACACAGCTGAACAAGTCTGACTCTGGACTGTACCGGTGTGGTCTGGACATATCTTTATTACCAGATCCCTTCCGGAAGTTCAACATCATTGTCACAGGTGTGGAGTTTCTACTTAAAGTACAATGAAAAAATGAAAATGTAAAAGTTTGTTTGTGTCTCTGAGAAACAGTTCAGCTGACACAGCAACTTTTGTTTCTTTGTGTTTTTGTTGTTCGCAGATCCAACCACCTCAAAACCTCCACCAGCTTTCACAACACCAGTCCCATCAGCCTCCACACTGACAAGCACTCAGTCTGACCAGCAGCTGACTGAGACATCAACATCATCTCCAGGTACATCCACACACGATTTGATCGACAGGTTCACCTGTGCATTTGTAAATTAAATGTGTAAGCCGACTGTCAGCAATGAGTTGTATCAGTGTAAACTCGTTGTTCTCCTCAAACTACCACAGGTGTGTGGCTGTACATAGGTGTGACTCTGGCTGTCATGGTTGTCCTGTTAGCGCTGGCTGTGCTGATATACTGCAGGAAGAGGTCTTCTGAACCAAAGGGTGAGGCAACAAACACCGCTTCCCGAAAAATCCCATTTATCGACCAAAAATGAGATGTTTGAGGTCACAGTTACATTTAAAAGAACTTCCTGCTCAGGCTAAAGGTGTGCTTGTAACTGGAACTTTACCATTACCCCTGGAATCCACCAGGCACGGCTCTATGACGTTGCAACCGTGGGATTGAGCCATTACAGACGGCTTTATCATGACATAGTAAGCTGTCTACACCAGTGATCTTCTATACAGAATACAAATACATTACAAATACATTAATAAGACAAAATCTCTCAGCCGCCAGTCTGCTTGAAGATGAATCCAAATTTGACATTTCTCTAAATGTTTGCAGATCTTCTATTCTTTGCACTGAACCCAGCGCCGGTCCTGGCCACATTTGCGCCCTGGGCCCCCCGGGGCGAACTTTTACTCGTGCCCGTGCGCCCTAGTCCTAGATTGGCCGCCGGCCCCTTCCGCCTTGTCAACCTCCCGGGCGCCCGCTTCGCTAACTTCATGAAAATATAGTAAAATTGGCGAGTTTTTTTTCTTTTTCGGGCGACCCTCACGGAGACTGCGCCCCGGGCGGCCACCCACATTGCCCATAGCTAAGACTGGCCCTGACTAAACCACTCCTAACCTCACCCTCTGAACTGTTGTCTGTGGTTTCTGTGGTGGAAGGTCTGTCTGTCTCTTTCTAGGTTATGCCTAGTCAGGCATGGTATTGGTTGAAGATGCAGTCACATCTCCCTTACTGAAAACTCCCGACCCGGAGCCCAAAGTTACATAGTGTGAGAACAGACGTACGAATGACAGAGACACCGTTCAGCTGATCACTTGATTTTATGGACAAACTGAATCTTTTGAGTCCATCTTTAAACAGTGGATTGTAAATTTTTAAATGGCGTGTTTTTCAGAACCTCGGATGGAAACAGATTATGCGTCTGTCACAGAAGTGAGTTTTGGCACATTTTGGACATCCATGCATCAAAACTGTTTGTGAAACTCACTGATATTTATACGAACCAAACTCATCTTCCCCTGTAGACCAACCGAGTGTACGAGGACATCAGAGAGGACGGAGGGAACACAGCTCCTATGAGACTCTCTTCAGTTCACACCTACGCCCGTTCTCAAAATACAGTAAGAAAAAACTTTAATTATTTCAACTTTGGACTCAGAAAACAGTTTAGAAGAAGATACTGAATGTGAACTCACACCGGGCTATAATTGAGTTATGAACAAGAGGGGGGGCATCATCAACAGCTATGACCACTGCATCCCTGAAACATGACGTGGGAATCTGTGAAGCTTCTCAGTCATCCAGGTAATCTTTTTTAGAGAAGAGGTGAAATTGGACCCACCTCTTCCCCAAGGTTTAACCCCTTCTTTAACAAGACACTGTAAGCTTCATTTCTGGATGTGCATCCAGTTGGACTTTCAAAATAAAATGTGCATGGTTAACATGAAACCGTTGCACTTAGGTTAGGTTTAGGTACAAAAACAATGTGTTAAGGTTTAGTAAAAGATCCTAAAAAAGTTTAGCACAGACATCAGTCTCCTGGTTGAACGTCCTGTCTCCTGTCTCTACATGCAGACTTTCTTGCTCTTTAAACTACATCGCCTGACTTCAACAGTACATCAAACTATTAAAGCATGACGAGACTGAGAACACACTGAAACTTTGACCTCTCTGTTTTCTTTTTTCCAGGCTGACAACTCGAGTAAACTCACCTACTCTGAGTTGAATTTTTCCAACCGGACCGCTGGCTCGTCCAACAGCGCCATCCGTGGTGACAGGGATGATGTTGTGTACTCTGTGCCTCGGGTAGAAGCGAACGCTGTGTACTCCACTGTGTCTTAGCTCCCGCGCTGCCACGTTTACTCTCTCAGTCACCAACGGTAAGCTGGTTTTAAATTAACTGTGTAAATAATCTGAAGCACGTCATTTTTTCATGTAGTAGGTGATAAGATGTTACAGTTCTGTCCTCAGGGACATGAACACAAATGTGTTGTTTGAACAGAATTTATTAGACCACCTGACCCGACCTGTCATTTTCAGTTCAAACTGAATTCACCTTTTTATACCCAAATTTTATATGTGGTTACGTAACATTCAACCACTAAAACTAATTCTTCTGTTCAGGAATGAAAGTAAATAACTATATAATTTGAAACTATATTATAAACTATATAATATTGTGCTTTACTACTTTTAATTTGAAAATTCATGGATAATAATGATAAATTTATATTTTTTGTTAAATATCTTACGCATGCTGATGTATGAACCATTACAGAAACATAAAAATTGATTTTGGTAATTACCAATGCTGTTAATTTCAAGCAGCTGTAACATAAACTTGACATTGGCTGGTGGTCTATTAAATTAAATTAATGTTAATGTATTATGTTTGTAAAATGTGTTATAGGTTTATAAGCTTCTGTTATGTATTTATCTTAATATATAATGTTATAATAACATTATTTTTGTGGTTGTGCATGGAAACACCAAAGGAAATTCCCTGTATGTAAAAACATGTGCAAACCTGATTCTGAGCAGCAAATGTAAATTTATGAAGCTGGAACTATTTTGCTTTTTAATAAATGATTATTAAATAGTTGCTGATTCATTCTAGTCATTTCAACTGTACTCCTACAGTTTCACGTGTTTTGTATGTGTCACACCGCGGTGAGGTCAAGCTGGGTTTTTGTTATGTCTTGTCATTTCCTGTTTTATTTTGAAAGATAACTCTCCTCTCGTTTCAGGTCACTTGCCCTTCCTCGTGTGTCACCGGTCTGATTGTCTTCCCCGCCCTGATTGTTTCCACCTGTTCCCCATCACCTTGTGTATATATTGTCTGCGTCTCCCTTTGTCCTGTGCCAAAGTGTTTCGTCTCTTGTAGCTGCACCAAAGCCTTTTCTCCACAGTCCATAGCCACAGCTCCTTAGCTCAAGTATTCTTTTGTTTTCTTCCTCAAATGAGTGATTTTCTGTTGTACTTCCTAGTCTAGCTTGTTGTTACTTTGTATCTAGTCTAGTGTGTGTTCAGCCTCGTTTTTGAGCCTTAAGTTGATGTTTCATACCCTTTTTGTTTTTCCTCTTTATGAGTGATTTTGATTTCGTTAATCTTTAATACCAGAAGTCTTAGCTTTATTGTTCCTCGTTGAGTGATTTTGATTTTGTTATTTAGAGTAGTTCAGTGTTTTTTCCTCCTTGGAGTGATTTTTGTTTTCTTTAGTTTAGGGCCTTTTCATAGCCTCACTCAGTCGAGGATTTTCGCCGTCCTGAATAGAACAGCTTACTGCCTAACTCTGCATCTGAGTCCTAATTTGAGTCCCGGCCTGACAGTATGTAGTGTAAGTGTGAGTTAGTGATAATAATGGCAGGGGAAGCACTGATTGGGTGTAATGGCAGAGGGAGATACAGGAGCTGAATACTATTATAATAAACTGCATCACACTTTGACAGCAGCATTTCTTAGGTCATATTTAATTATGTTTTGGCAGCGACAAACACAAAAGAACTAAAATCGTTTTAGAGTCATAGAAATATGTTTGGAATCTCCTTTTAGAAGATTTGCATCACATTTTTTAATGGTAGCATCCATTTGGAGTCATGTTTGTGTTCGTAAACGTGCTCCAGCATTTGCTCGGTGGTTCAGCTGTTTGCTCTCCTCACCGGCGTGTTGCTAACTGCGTTCATCCCGAATCTTTATCTTTATCTGTCTATCTATTTCAGCATAACTGCTATTAAGCCACAGTTTGAATAAAGAAACTTGCAGGCCATGAAAAGGGGAGGAGAGTTTGTGTGTGTCGTGTTTAGAGGAGGGACTCTATCACTTAGAGATATTAGGGAGTTACTGGTTCACTAGTAGAGAAGAAAAAGAGAAGCGGCATCAAACCATCGCAACCCAAACATGAAAGTTCTTCACGTTTTGATCGGCTTCTTCTTTTTCAGTGAGTACAATAAGTTTCTGTCCCTTTATTATGTACACATGTACAATCTCTAATGAGGCTTATGTTTTACGCTGTCAGAAAGGTCACGATTCCCCTTTATGTTCATTATTAAGGTCATAGTGTGCGATGGTGTCGTACTGCTGTGCCTTATACTGAGAGGTGTTTCTAATATTACAGCCATCTCGTATGTAACCAACATATCTGAACATCCCTGCACTTCTGTTCAACACTGCAAACTACAACCTTGATAACAAACATTTCAATAACCAGTTAGATTAGTGTCTTTTTATAGCAGAGCTGTTGGATCACATACAAGTGTAGCTAATGTAGAACTCAAGCATAATCATTAAAATGTTATCGAAGTGGGAAACGTGAAAACTTCTCTCCGATCTTATTTGATGTGTCTGACTCACGCGTTAATGTAGGAGCAGGATTTTATTGCTGGTTTGTTCATTTGTCTTTTATATCTTTTATCTATTCTTCATTCTGGATTCATCTGTTGATTATTTTCTCCACGAACCAGTTGATTGTTTTGTTTCAGAAAATAAGTGAGAAATGCCATCATAGTCTGAGATGAACGTATATTTACATGATTTATAACCAAACATCAGATTTGATAAAATCTTCATGTGTTTTCTTCATTAAAAAAACTAAAGCTGTAAGAAAAACTTTATATGTAACTGTATGTGAGTAAAGGTACAGTACTTAGTTACTGTCTACCACACTTTTATATACACCTCAGCTTACCTTCAAAACTGTGCAACTCAAGAACTTGAGCTAGGGTTTTCAATGTTTTGGAACTGAAGTAACCTAAAAGTATTCAGATTACATTACTTTTTTGCCATCCAATGGATTACATTACTAAATCTAAAAGTTGTCCTGTAATCTGTATACAGTAACTGACTACATTTCAAAGTGATTTCACCCAACCCTACTTGTGTCAGCCTCGCTTCATTTCACAAGAGCCACACTCTTGTGAAAATTAAAAGTTCGTGTTGCAGAAACAACACCCAGTGTGATCTGACCCGACTCTACTCGTGTTAGCCTCGCTTCATTTCACAAGCGTGTGGTTAGCGGTGCTTGCTGATTCTAAGTGTTGCAGAAACAACACCCAATTTTGTAATTTTACTCGTGTTGAAACAGAAAAAAGAGAGAAAAAGTTTTCTGTCCGGTGTTAAAGCAGAAGTCACTGCCCCAAGTAAAGGAGTTTAATTATCTCCTGATAATGGCTTTTGTTGACTTTAATTACTACTACCTTTTGCAATACACACATGTACCAAAATAATTTCTATCAACTTTAATGAAATGAGATCATAGGATAGGATAAATGAGTTTACAGTGTAGCTTACAGGAAGTACATATACTAACTTGTTATTGTTGGTCTTTTTAACATCTCTGCAGGCTGGAAACGTTGGTGTTCATGCAGGACGGATGCATGCAAGGAGGAAGTATTACAGTCGCATGCTCCTTCATGTCCGCCGGAGACAGGAGGTTCTTCTGCAAGCAAGAATGTGAAGAAAGCATTCTCGTTGAAACGACAAGTGACGAGGATGAAAATGGCCGATACAAGGTTGAATATAGCAAGACAAGATATCTCTCTTATCCAGTTCTGTATGTGACCATCACACGGCTGAGCAAGTCTGATGCAGGACCGTACGTATGTGGTCTGGGTAAACCTTTGTTTCCCGATTCACAGGAGGACTTTGAGCTCGTTGTCAAAGATGGTGAGTTTCTACTGAAAGATGTAACATGTGAGCTCCAACCATTTCAAAACCAAACTATCAATCATCTTTGGTGAAAACTGTTATGGAGTTTTTTATCCTTGTGTTACATGAGGTCCCGTGTGGCCTTGAGGTCCTCAGCAGTATCAGTTGTTTGTCTCTGGTTGGGAACAGTAGGTGCCAGTCTATCTCCACACTGTGGTGTCCAGGGTCACAGAGACCTGTTGCTGCCTTCATAGACATCATAGATAGCTTGTTGTTGTAAACAGACATGTGTGTCTCCAGACTAGAACATGCTGACAGTAACACCTCCATGGGTAAAGACATTCTCTGTGACTCATTCTGGGCGTGTAGTATTTGTGCTGTTATCTTGGGGTTTAAAGTCGATCCACCAGGATGAGTTGGGCACAATGTGAGACCGACTCAGGCACTTCTGATCAACTCTGACAGTGTCTCTGATTCAATAAATAAAACAGCATCAGACATCAGAGGCTGCTGAACACTCTGAACTCCTGACCTTTGACCATTGACTGCAGCAACTTCTCCACAACACCAGGCTTTTTCAACACCAGCTTCCACAGCAAAGATGACTCCGAGTTTAAGCTCCAGTTCTGGAAGTCTGACATCTTCACCAGCCTCGCCTGAAATCACCGAGCAGACTGAGAGAGGAACAGCACCGCTCGGTTCAGGTACGTTCACAGGAACTCAGTGAGAACTTGGACGACTTCTTGATGTGAATTTTAGATCAAGTGTCTGCATCTATAATACGTGCATCAATGCACATATAAAGAGACAACAAGATCTTCATATACTTATGCATATACGTGCATACAAACCTATGCTTCGTGAAATTACTTTTCAGAAGTGAATTTTAGAACAACTGCACTTCTGTCTGCATCTCCCATGATAATTTATGCAGATGGTGTACTTCTTTCTCCACAGTCTGCAGGAAGTGTCTCATTATCATTGCGTCTTCTTTGTTCACAGTTCCAACCACTTCAAAACCAAACTGGACTCTCCAAACTTTTCCAACATCTGCCTTTACACCAACGACGACTCAGCATTTAAGCTCCAGTTCTGTAAGTTTCACATCTTCATCAGCCTCGCCTGAAACCACCGAGCAGACTGAGCACCTGCAGACCGAGAGAGCAACAGCACCGCTTGGTTCATGTACGTTTACCCAGCACGGACATACACTGTATTTTATTATAATGAACCAGGAGGTGATGGTGTAAAACAAACGTGTTCTGCCACAGGGAACCTGCTGTATGTGGGCTTCGCGCTGCTTATGATGATGGCGGTGTTGTTAGTGTTTGGGTTGTTATTCAGAGCCACCAGATACAAAGGTAAGACAGCAGGAAACACACACACTCACAACTACTCTGCATGCCTCTACATGAGAAAAACAATCAAAGGTTCATTAAGGCCAAGAAAGATTTCAAATGATTTGTGTTGTAACTTGGCCAGAACTAAATTTAGAGATAAACTTTTTGTGTGCAGAGAAAAACTATTTTACTGTAACTCATAAAAAAAGGGAGCAGAACAAAAAGTTTTTTCATTGTAGAAAGTAAAACATGTTTTAACCAAAAAGTTTAATTGTATTTGGATGTGATATGGACGGTTTTGTTATATATTTAATGATATTGTATGAATGTGTAGATTTGTATTGAGGTATTTTTTTTATTATGGTTGTATTGTTAAAAATAGAAAGGTGGCTTAAAGATATAAATACATATGTTAACATCTAAATCTTAATAAACAAACAGACTGATGTTCTGACCTGTGTGTTTTTCAGAATATCTGTTGAGTACTCTCAGGGCAGATATATAGACCTGAACGGAGACAACGACCGCGCCACTGCAGCTGGTTCTCAAAACCAAGTAAGTAAAAAGTTTGACTGGCAGCATTTTTCTTTGTTTGAGGTTTTTTTTGCAACAGCTGATTACAGTAAAAAGTGTCGACATGTCCTAAAAAATTTATTTCTAAACAACCCGCAACTTTTCTTTTTTATTTATGTAAATACTTAGTTGCTCTGTGCACAGGCCTGTGACCGGCATGTTGCACTTAATGGCTTGTTAAAAAAAAAGGAGAAACCACATTTTACTTTCTTCATGAGAAGCAAGTTTCCTTTTGCTTTTTTGGAAACAGGAACGATGCAGATATGTGAAAATATCACAAACCACAGGCTTCTATTGTTTTTTGCGGGTTTTGAGTTTCTGTGTGTGAACACTGAAAAAGAGGAAACAGGGCAGTAAAAAAAAAATTCCATCACCACTTCCTGTTTCTGGTAATCCCAAAACGCCTGAACTACAAACACTAACACTCCCCCGGTGCTCTGAGCTCAGCCCGGCTAACAAACTTTATTTCTCCATAAAATATGATCCAGTTTCCAGTGAAGGATTGAGTCGAAGGTGCTGTTCATATTCTTTCATTTCATGTACATGATGCTCATATCTGAGCATTTGTTTCACACTTTATGGCTGATCACCTGCTGTCACCTGTTTTCTTCTTCTAGGCTCCAGAGAACTCGAACACCACCACTCTGCTCCACAGCGCCTCCACTGATGCCAGCTGCGACGTCAACAGCTCTGAAGTGAACTCTGACGCCAACAACGAGGAAGCTTCACCGCCTCTGTAATCTATTACAGTCACTGTCTGAGGTCTGTGGAGTAAATCTGTTTTGACTCTTGAAGTTTGCTTCAGCTTAGAGCTGCTTTTACTTTTTATTTAGCTTATCTTAAATGACTCAAGTACAAGCTGATTATTTTTGTAATGAGTAATAGTAGTTGAAGTTCAGTGATGACAGAATATTTGCTATCTGGCTGCAGTCAAATATTTTACTCATTCACTTCCGACAGCACAGAGGTCAAGAACATTGTTTATAATGAAGTTTTTTATAATTTAACAGAAGTTATTTTGGTTCATTTACAGCAAACACGTGAATTTAATTTCGTCTCCTCCGAACATGCACTGAACAAGTATTTTTAACAAAGGCAGGACTGTTGTGTTTGTTAAATTTAAAGATTCTCTGCACACAAAACATTTGATCAAATCGACTTTATTGAGCGACACCTGTTAAAATCAGCGTGAAATACAAATATGATGAAGTTTACATTCAGCTCTCTTTAATTCTGTTCACAATGAGGAGAACTTACCAAGCTAATCCAGCCACCTGACAGGTGTGTGAAGATGCTGATCAAAGTTCATGAGGGCACTGAGCACTAACCAATAAGAGGCAGCGTTGTAATTTATTGGAGTTATGAGTGAGAACATGTTAGACAGCTTTGCAAAAATTATTTATTTCTCTTAGATTTTGTTTTCTGTGTTCGTTAGCACTTCTTCTTTTCCAGGAGAATCCATCCACCTTTCACACGGCAAAGCTACAGGTGCCAAATTTTGGTTAATTCCATATTTCAGAGGCAGAGTAGGGTCAGGGTTCAGTTCAACACGTAATAAACGTCTTTCTTCAAAATCAATCTGCCCTTTTTCAAGCGTGCTTTTATTGTGACGGTCCGAGGCTCACCTGTGTCAAAGACAACTCAGATTTGAATGAACCTCCAGCATTTCTTATAAATATTGTCAGACGTGACTGCAGCAGGGTCACATCACAGCGTCAGTGCCCTGCACTGTGCCAGGTGTGACACTAGATGGCGATGTGCACTTTGGCTTCAGACGGTTTAATTCAACGATCAGGCGTCCCCACATAAACAAAGCTCTGCTTTATTTTTTTACTATTTCAACTTTTATAACATTTTATTTTAGTTTCAATCTGTAGAGGAAGAAGTTAATTAAGAAGTTCATTAAAATGAAGTTCTTTGAATAAAAGTCTGTTGTCCAGGCATTCATATTTGTAATTTAGTTTTCTTAAAATCTCGTCTTGTCTCGATCTCGTGAACTGAGTATCTCGTCACACCCCTACTGATGTTTATTCTGTTTTATTATTTTATATCATTATGTCTGTTTTTTTCTCACATTAGTCGACTCTCTTTGTTCAAATTCTGTTCGGGGGAATCTGTTCTCCCGCTCAGTATCGATCGGTTACTGTTTGTATTGATCGATTGATTGGTAAACTCAGCTGTAAATCATATGCAGGGACCGGCCACACATAAAGACGATCATGTAACTGTTACTGTGTTTCTGCTCATTTAGTTCATGTTGTGTTCCACTGCTCGTTGCACACATTGGTCTGTAAATCCTACCTGTGATCACGTGACTTTACCTGAAGCGTCACATGTGTCTTAAGAACTATCCGATAGTTTTATCGTGAAATGTTCCTTTGAATCCTCTTTTCATCTCTGGAGCCTTCAGCTGATCCAAAGTGTATCCGGGGCAGCCGCCTCTACGGACAGAATGTTGCTCTAATGCAAATTATATATAAAAATAAAGTTCTAGATTAAACAGCCTAATGTTGTGAGCCTGATTACATGTATTGTAGACTTCAAATCAAAGTTCCTGATGTTTTTAGAGCTCAAGTTTCAGGTCAAGCGTTGACTAAAGGTTGATTTTGAATTAGCATAATGGTCAAAGATTGTTTCTATTAGATCAGGACTAAACTTCAGATTACACTGAGGTTAAAGACTCGTTTGTTCTTAGGATCCAGGTTTAGAGTCGGGACATGAACTTGCATCAGTTGCTGTTAGTCAGGGATCAGGTTCAGGTTAGGAAATGAATGAAAGTGCAGTGATGTGTGTGTGTGTGTGTGTGTGTGTGTGATCCACAAGGAGAATAAAGGCAGCAGAATTCATAAGCCTAATGGGTCTAATTGCCTTACAGGATTTATTGATGTGTAATTAAATAAAACCGTTAACCCTCCGACATCTCTCTCTCCATTAGCGCTGCTCGCTCTCTCCTCTTGCTTCGTTTTAGCTCTCACTCTCCACCTTCGTACTTAAAATGACGGAGATGACAGGTCGTCTGTCATCTGTACAAGTGTGTGTGTGTGTGTGTGTGTGTGTGTGTGTGTGTGTGTGTGTGTGTGTGTGTGTGTGTGTGTGTGTGTGAGAGAGAGAGAGAGCTGCAGTATCTTCTTGTTTTGTATTCCAGTCACAAAGGCTGAGTCACACTTACGGTAAACTGTATCCATATGGAAGGAGTGTGTGTGTGCGTGTGTTTGTGTGTGTGTGTGTGTGTGTGTGTGTGTGTGTGTGTGTGTGTGTGTGTGTGTGTGTGTTTGTGATGACATGTCCCAGACAGACAACAGCAGACAAGAGACAAGGACATGCGAGATGAGAGAGAAAGATCCTCATCTGCTGTATTGATCACTGCATCTCAACCATCGCCCACACACACACACACACACACACACACACGGACACACACACAAATACAGGTTAAGTGAATTAAGCCTTAAGTGAGGGAGGACATGCAGATGGAGGAGGGAAGGGTGGAGGCAGAAGGAAGGTATGGAGGAGGAGGAGGAGGAGAGACAAACAACCTGCAGGAGATAATGGAGCTGCCGTCTGCTGGGCAGGAAACTCAATTTGCTGAGCAGAAGATCAGAAGATGAAAGTGAAAGCAGAATCAGGACGACGTGGAAATAACCGCTTCTCTGTGCTGTATGTTTCCCTCCACAGATCGCAGCTGATGCATGTTCGTGATGAGAGAGAACTGTCCCAAAGCCTCATGAGGTCACGAGGACATCCTGATTTCAAGGAATGTCAGAAAACTTTTAAGGAAAATACAAAATGTATCTTTCATTCTATAATTTTTAAAGCAGCATCATGTAGACACAGATCTGTGGCCCCCTCCTCCGCAGTGCTCAGAGGTTTGCTCCACCTTCATGGACTTGAAGCAGCATCAGCATTACCTCGTTAATGTCACCATGTTAGCATTTTGTAATCCCTAATATAATCATTTCAGTGTTAGCAGGGTACCATGTACCTTCATGTCTCTTTAATTTGATGTGTGGCATCTGTACATTTAATCTGAGTTTCCTGTTTCTATGTGGAAGAGTCACTGCAGCCCGCTCAGTCTCTGCCGACTCTTCGGTGAACTCTCCCCCAGGAAACTGCCTCCGTCTGGGCAGAGAGAGCCGGGTCAGCCCCTCTGTTCACTGACGGTGAAGATGTGACGATGAACTCACGACGTCTTCGTCGCTTTCCCTCACGACACAGAGTGACAGCTTCCAGGAAACTGGACGCTCTTACAGGAAACCGCCAAAATAAAAAACAGATATCAACGTAAAGATGAACATTTCAGGTTCTGTTTTAATCTGTCCACCACAGAGAGCAGAATTTATTTAACGTGTCTGATGATTTTAAAATGACGGACACTTTTTAATTGTGTTTAATAATTATCTTTAATCACTTGATTGTTACCTTTATTATTAACCTCCATTATTTACATGTTATTACTTGATAAATAACTTATATCAGATAACTTGATATAATGTTTCTGTAAGTTTACATCAGACAGTGTTGTGATGTTGTCACTGGACAGGAAGTGGGGGTGTTTTTTTGGCAGATGACAAAATACCACACGAGTGTTACTGACCTCTGATTCTGAGTACGAGAGAACAAACATTTCCATTTTATTGACAGAAGAGGAGGAGGAGGAGGGGGAGGAGGAAGAGGAGGAGGTGGAGGAGGAGGAGGAGGAGCGGGAAAAGCCTTCAAAGCGACAGACGGTGATGGAGATTGATGTGTCAGAGATGTAGAGAGCTGAACTCATCTTTGGTCTGTCAGGCTGAGTTCAGCTGGTCTGGACCGGGTCAGTCGACAGATTCAAAGTTACAGAAAATTCATCATCCTTTTGGTTCCCTCATGGTTTCCTTTTGGTTCCCTCATGGTTTCCTTTTGGTTCCCTCATGGTTTCCTTTTGGTTCCTTTTGGTTCCCTCATGGTTTCCTTTTGGTTCCCTCATGGTTTCCTTTTGGTTCCCACATGGTTTTCTTTTGGTTCCCACGTGGTTTTCTTTTGGTTCCCACGTGGTTTCCTTTTGGTTCCCTCATGGTTTCCTTTTGGTTCCCTCATGGTTTCCTTGTGGTCCCCTCATGGTTTCCTTTTGGTTCCCACATGGTTTCCTTTTGGTTCCTTTTGGTTCCCTCATGGTTTCATTTTTGGTTCCTTTTAGTTCCCACATGGTTTCCTTTTGGTTCCCTCATGGTTTCCACATGGTTCCCACATGGTTTCCTTTTGGTTCTCTCATGGTTTCCTTTTGGTTCCCTCATGGTTTCCACATGGTTCCCACATGGTTTCCTGGAATATTCTGCATTGTGTTCTTTGGAAATTTGTTTGTACTGTGTAATGAAGCTTCTCCAACATGAACTAACAGCTGCACTTAAAGGTCCAGTTTGTAGGATTTAGCGGTATCTAACTGTGTAGTTGTGGATGTCTGTAAATATAAAAGTCTCATTCAACAAAAACACAAAGATTCTTATTTTTGTGTGACTGAACACAGCCGGGTCACCTAAATGTGACACACTGGACTTTTAAACAGTGACATAAAACTGTGAAAGACTTCGTAAGTGTTGCTGTAGTTTCTCGTACCTTGCTTGTCGTATGCAGAAGGCGCAGCAGCCTTTTACTACATTTACATTTTTAATTATTTGAAGTGTGGTTGCATGAGGTACTGATCCACAGTCAGTGTATTAGGTACAGTAGACAGTAGGACCAGCATGAAGCTGAACAGATTTCAGATTTCAGAGCAGAACACGAGTTCTGAGCGTGTTAAAACACAGAAACAGGAACGGACCTGCAGCTGCCGGGTTCACCTCACCCTCCGAATTCAGCGTGCACTTCAAATGAAACAGATTTTTTTTAGGTTTGTCCTCTGAGACAGACACAGCAGGTCAGTGTTCACCCTCATGTTTCCTGTCACGTCACTTTTTAAATGAACTAATTCACTGTTAAATCCTGTTAAAGCAAAACAGAAACATCAACAATATTTCCATCATTTTAAATTAGACTTTTTAACGATTAATGAAGACAGTCGTCCTCAGAAACCAGTATGCCTCCTGTCCATCGAGCTGTGAGGCTGTCGTCCTGAGTTTCTGTTTTAATTACTTATTCAAAGTGACCTGTGTCGGCTGGTAAATGTTGTTTTTATTCACTGATGTTCTTCCAACCAGGCCGGCCACCAGTAAGACACAAAAACCAGAACAGAGAGCAGACAGAGAGGGATGGAGGGAGGTAAAAATAGAGGAGGAGGAGGAGGAGGAGGGGTAGTATGGAGGTAAAGGAGAAGGGAGGGGCTGGAGGTATCAGGGGAATACAGAGAGAGAGAGAGACAGAGAGAGGCTGCAATGAAAGAGGCTGATGTCATCTCTATGAAGCAGCCAATCAGAGAGCAGCAGGGAGGGAAGGAAGGAGGGAGGAGAGGCAGAGCTCAGCAGGGTGTGTTTTATGTACCACTGCAGCATCAGTGCATGAAAAGACACGAGAAAAGACACGAGTGAGTGGACGGGGAAGACACAACCAAGACAGAAGAAGAAGAAGAGAGAGAAGAGCGTGGCAAGGGAGGAAGAAGAAGAAGAGACAAGACGGGATAAAGGACGAGCGGAGGCGGACGGAGACACCTGCAGAGGTAAGACAACAATGGCAGGACTGGTGTGTGTGTGTGTGTGTGTGTGTGTGTGTGTGTGTGTGTGTGTGTGTGTGTGTGTGTGTGTGTGTGTGTGTGTGTGTGTGTGTGTGTGTGTCAGTGAGCCGGGGGGCCATAATGTCTTACATAATATGATTGCAGGTATGAACTGAGATGAGTGTGTGTGTGTGTGTGTGTGTGTGTGTGTGTCAGTGAGCCGGGGGGCCATAATGTCTTACATAATATGATTGCAGGTATGAACTGAGATGAGTGTGTGTGTGTGTGTGTGTGTGTGTGTGTGTGTGCGCGCACGCTTCCTCTTCTGTCTGCTTTCAGTGTCTGACTGATAAAACCGTGAAATGTTTTTTCCCATGTGGAGCCGCTGGGTGTGACTGACTCCATCATCTGTCGTCTGCAGCCTGTTTTTATTAATATTAGATGAAAATGCTGCACTGAGCATCGCAGCGTTTTCAATAATTCACAGATGGTTTGTAGCTCGTTTCCTTTCAGACTTCTGTCAGGCATCATTTCTTTCTTCTTCATCCTCCTGAAGCTTCTCCTGCTCGCTTCACGCTGACCTCGACTCCTCCTTCATCCCTCGGGACAGGACAGTTGTGTTGTCTTGTGTCAGGGAGTGCCACAGGGCAGCGATTCTGGACTTCTGCTTATTATTAGATTTAATTCTTTTCATTCTTGATTCCCGTAAAGATGTGACACTTATTTCATGGAGCTGTGTACTTACGCATAGTTGCAGATGAATTTTCTGTGTCTAACTTTGAAGTGTGACGTGAGCTTCATCTAGAAAGAGGATTCATTTCCCTTTTTCTCTTTGACTTCCCGCCGTGCCGTCCCTCTCAAACATTCACCGGGTTTCTGTTTGCCTGTTTACTCTTGAATTCCTCTTTTCACTCGTAGCAACATCATTTAAGCTTCGCACACTCGCTCACCTTCTGTCGTTTGCATTGTGGGGTTTTCTCACTGTGATTGCTTTGGCAGTGGATCTCCTCAAATTAGGCCTGTAGCCGGGAGGAGGAGGAGGAGGAGGAGGAAGAGAGAGAAAGAGAGAGAGAGAGGGGCTGAAGGAGGAGATGAGCAGAGGGGAAGCAGGGGAGAGAATTAAGGAGATATTAGTGAGCGAATAAGTTGAGTTTATCAGGAGGAGCGGAGAAGAGAGGGAATCCAAAAAGAGGAGCAAAGGGATGTGGATGAAGAGAGAGATGAAATGAAAGTCTGGACTGGGAATAGGATGAGAGAGGAGGAGGAGGAGGAGGAGGAGGAGGAGGAGGAAAAGTTGGTGTAGTAGGATTTTTTCCAAATTTCTTCGTACCCCATCATCTTGCTGCTCTGAATTAGTTTGGCAGCGGTCGAGCTGAATGAAACCATCTGTGATGTTTGATGAGAAATCTTTGAAACGATGTCTTCAACAAAAGCTCGTAACTGTTGGAGCTGGTCGTAAACACAGATATGCACACTTCTATGATATATCCATGCCCAGCCTTTAGATATGGAAATAAAAGAGTCCACTGTAGAATCCACCGTGACGCTGCTCAGACGTTCAGCTTACTGTAGAAAAACTCAGCATTATTATTATTTTCATACATGCGGACGAGTTTGGCTGACGGGCTTTAACCGACTGCGATCTGCAGGCCGACCGTCCAAACTAAATGTTGCCTCACAGTTTTTCTTGTGTTTCTGTCTCCAGAGTCAAACACACTTCAACATGTGGACAGATCCAAGCCGACAGATGTGTCGTGTCTAGTCACGGTTGCCAAGTTAGTTCGGATATTTAGCAAACGTTCATCTGTGACGAGATGGATTCAATAAAGCGACAAAGAATTCACAGCAGCTGGCTGTAAAACTGTGCATGTGATAATAACTCACTGCTCTCACATGAAAACTTACAGTGACAAAAAGTATCGGCCGCGTTTTTGACATTTCATATTAAACAAACCCTGAAAACATTAGTGACATTTAAATAATTCATACTGCAGCATTTGAGTGACATTTTTAAATCCAAAAATATAAAGTTTGTGTTTACTCACTTCATTTAAGAGCCGGTGACATGCAGTGAAAGTCAGATATTTAATATTCAATATTTAATATAGATATCTGATCATAGAAGTGTTTGTTACAGCTCTGTAAGCATCTGGATATTATAGGAAACCTTCATTTGTTTTGTTTCATCTCATTTATTAAAATCTGTTCTCGTGTTTAACTGCAGCTTTAAGTCAGACTGTCCGACCTGCTGCTGAACATCTAGCTTTGTGTGCGGAGTGAAAGGACGACATGAATTTCTCTGTAAAGTCAATAAAAGTCCCGGGATAAGTTGAAGATGCCGTTTGGAGCCAGACTGAAAGGTCTGAGCGTCGGGGCAGCGGGTCAGAGGGAAGTCTGCGCAGACTAAATGAGATTAGTCCGACTCTCTGCTCATGCTCAGCTCCTCTATCTCAGATTCTGCCGTCCACTGTGTTTCTCATTGTGCTTTTTTCCTCATCCATCTTCATCCATCTCTCTCACGCCCACACTCCCTCCCCTCTGATCCATCTTTCCTCTCGTTTGGCCTTTCTTTCCTTCTTGTTTTTCCATCTCTGCGGTGCAGAATGAGGTCTTTGTGTCGAGCAATGAAAGGAATGCCCCTCACTTTCTTCTTCTTCTTCTTCTTCTTCTGTTTTTCCTCTGAGCTCTTCTTCCTCGTGTCTTCTCCCTCCTTCAATGCTTCACTTCCTGTGAGTGTATGCGCGAGCGGGTGTGTGTGTGTGTGTGTGTGTGTGTGTGTAGTGTGAGTTGGGGGTGCATCCATTAGCTGGGATTAGACACTGTAGGAGGGTCCTAACAGCCTCTCTGTGTTTGCGCTTTTAATCTTCTCAAAAACAGCTAATCTCACTTCAGTAGCCTGAACACACACACACACACACACACACACACACACACACACACACACACACACACTTCCTCCTGCAACCATGTGACTTGTGTCTGTTTTTCTGGCCAGTGTGGTCGAACCATGACAAGAGTCCATTCATGAAGCGACCACAAACACAGAGGACGCTCTATCAGCCAAATATCTGACCAACAATATCATCAGTCACACAAATGACAAATAACCACATGGTGCTCAGTCTGTGTGAGCAGGACATGCAGGACAGTCTGTGTGAGCAGGACATGCAGGACAGTCTGTGTGAGCAGGACAGTCTGTGTGAGCAGGACATGCAGGACAGTCTGCATGAGCAGGACAGTCTGTGTGAGCAGGACATGCAGGACAGTCTGTGTGAGCAGGACATGCAGGACAGTCTGTGTGAGCAGGACATGCAGGACAGTCTGCATGAGCAGGACATGCAGGACAGTCTGCATGAGCAGGACATGCAGGACAGTCTGTGTGAGCAGGACATGCAGGACAGTCTGTGTGAGCAGGACATGCAGGACAGTCTGCATGAGCAGGACAGTCTGTGTGAGCAGGACATGCAGGACAGTCTGTGTGAGCAGGACAGTCTGTGTGAGCAGGACAGTCTGTGTGAGCAGGACATGCAGGACAGTCTGTGTGAGCAGGACAGTCTGTGTGAGCAGGACATGCAGGACAGTCTGTGTGAGCAGGACATGCAGGACAGTCTGTGTGAGCAGGACATGCAGGACAGTCTGTGTGAGCAGGACATGCAGGACAGTCTGTGTGAGCAGGACATGCAGGACAGTCTGCGTGAGCACTGAAGCTGTCCGGCATGTGACGTCGCTGTGACTCATCAGGTTTGCAGACGAGGTTTTGAAGATCGATGAGAATCTTTCGGTCTTTAAATTGTTTTGATCGGGAGTTAATTTTTGATCCATATCTGCGTGAAATCGTGTCTCATCTGCAGCTCGTCTGATCAATATTCATCATGTCTGTTGTTTTTTTAAATAAAAACCCAGAGAGGAAAGACGTGCACATCCTGCAGAGCTGAATCCATCTGTCCTTTGAAATATCGATATCTAAATGTTTTAACGAGTCATCAGCTCAGATATAATCAGCAGGTCAATAGATAGAGAAAACAGTTGTGCTGAATATGTTTGTCTTAAATATTCTTAAACTCTAAATATTAATTAATATATTATATAAATATAGATCAAATGTGAAAGAAGATATTTAATTAATCAATCAGTTGATCAATGGTAAATTTAACTGCAATTATTTTATTAATCAATTCATTTTGCTCATTTTTTAAGTTTTTAGTTTTTAAATCTGTAAATATATATTCTGCTTAGTTTTGCCGTTTGTGATCAAACTTTTAAATCTTTCAGTTTTGCACCTTTTTTGTCAAACTATTGATTATTTGAGGAGATAAACTACGGATGAATTGATCTTTTAAATAATCGTTAGTTGCAGCTGTACATTTGTCAAACGTTGACAGCTGGTTGCTGGAGGATTCAGTCATCACAGGAAATATTCACTGTTATGTCTCCTTCATACGACGACACTCAGACATGAAACAGTTTATTCTGTTTAATCAGTAAAATAAATCATATTATTCATATCAGCTGCTACACTGATGAATTCAGAGTATTTTTAAAGAGCAGACGCTTCCTGAGGGAAGAACTCTGAGTCGCTTTGTGTGAAATGATTTCTCCTCCGTCTGTTTCTGTTTTTATTCATCGCTTCATACCTGACGCTGTAACTTCTCCCAGAGCCGACCATCTGTCTGTGTGTGGGATATTTTGTGTGTTGTGTTGCTGTGCTTTAGGAAAACGCACAAAAGAGAAAAAATAAATAAGAAAATTCACCCCCCAAAAAAACAGACGGCTGCTTTGACACATCGCAGAGCAACCGAGTCAAACCGAGGAGGAGAGGCAGGTGGAAACTGAGACAATAGCAAGAGGACATGAGTGTGTGTGCATGAGGGAGAGAGAGAGGGAGAGAGAGAGAGAGAGAGAGAGAGAGAGAGAGAGAGAGAGAGAGAGAGAGAGAGAGAGAGAGAGAGAGAGAGAGAGGAGAGGGAGGTGAATCGAGGAGATGAAGGGAGTGGCACCGGAGAGAAAGCGAGGGAGAGGTGTGGAGGGATGGAGAGTGGGGGATGGGAGGAAAAGAAGGAGGGGCAGCGTGGGGGGATGGGGGAGAGAAATATTGCTGTGTGCTGCTGGAGTCAGGGGGTTACCATGGTGATGAGGGAACGACGGAAAGGGATGGAAGACAGCGAGAGACACACACACACACACACACACACACACACACACACACACACACACACACACACACACACACACACACTTACACATAATGCAAATTGACATTTTCACTGACTGAATAATATGATAAGCATCAAATCTCCTTTTAATTTAAACCCTGCTTCCTGTTCTTACTGGGCGGGGTGAGGAGGAGGAGGAGGAGGAGGAGGAGGAGGAGGAGAAAGAGGAGGAGGAGGAGGAGGAGGAGGAGGAGGGGAGGTAAAGACGGAGGCTCTCTGAGCAGAGTGGAGATGAAGAAATGTGATCTCCCACCCGGGAGCCGTGTAACTTGGAGACAGAGTTGTGGCTTTTTGGTCTGAAGGGCAAAAAGACATTTGAAAGTACGGTGGCCCTGAGAGCTCAACGTTAAAAAGAGAAAAGAAACAAGCTGCTGTGTAACTAAGTCCAGCTGTACTCGAGTATTTCTATCTGATTACATTACTTCTGATCAAACAGCCAATCAGCTTTCAGCCTTTTATTTCACCAAGCTCTCACCAACCACTAAAAGTCAGTCCCACATTTACTCTTGTCCGGCGGCTTCTTGCTCGCTCACTCTCTCCTTTTCTCTTCTTAGCTTCCTCCATCAGCGTCCTCTTCACTCTCTGCTCCTCTGCCATCATGTCCATAGAAGCTGCTGAGCCTGGTTACCTCCTCTTTTATTTTTGGTAGTCCATAACGCCTGTTGGTACAAACGTCGCTCTGAGCTCACCGCCAAGCTGACGAACATGAGCTAACAGCAGCTAACAGACTGAGCTAACATGAGCTAACAGCAGCTACAGCTGTCAGCAGTTTACTTCACTGTCCATCATAAACTCTGTAAATCACAGAGAGTTGAGGCGGAGCAGCCGGAGGACATCAGAGGGAAAACCAGAAAACATTTCCTCCATAAAATATGATCCAGTTTCACCAGAATCAGTGAAATAGTTGCTGCTGTGTGTGTGTGTGTGTGTGTGTGTGTGTGTGTGTGTGTGTGTGTGTGTGTGTGTGTGTGTGTGTGTGTGTGTGTGTGTGTGTGTGTGTGTGTGTGTGTGTGTGTGTGTACTCAGGTTTCCTCTCAGGGCTTCAGGGTTTCAAGCCGACAACAAATCATCCCAAAAAAAAACATTCAAACTATCATCTCCAGATCTTTTTTCCCAGCCGCTCCTCTCGAGCTGGAGAGCAGCCGCCGGGCTCGACCTCACACCGTGAAGATCAAGAGTATGAGGTTATTATGTGAAGAGCCAGAATCAAAGCGCAGGGTAACTTCTTCTACCTGCCAGCAGGGATTAGGTGTGATGTGAGTGGCTGCTGAAGCCGCTGGGAGTCTGAGCTCTCGCTGGATTAACAGCAGCATGTTCAGGGCCAGACGAGCCTCTGGGTTGTGGTGGGTGTACGTGGGTGTGTAGCCTCTGGAGTCCATGTGTGTGTTATGCGTGTGTGATGGTGGTGAAAACATTTCGGAGCTAATTTGCATAATGTAGAGTCATTTTCTGTTTAGGTTGGTTATCGCCTCAGGCCTCACAAAGTTTTACAGCCTTGATCTTCAGGAGCAATCAAATGATTTCAGTCTCTACATAAATGTAGAGACGCTCATCTAATGCCGCTATAATCAATTTCTTCATATTAATAATGGATCCGATTAATATGTGCACTAGCTGGTGGAGCATTCAGCAGCTCGAGAGGCCGATGTTTCCCTTCAGGAGTTTGGTTGAGACCAAACATAGAGCCAAAAGACGGCAAAGCGGATGAAGCTCAATCGGTGACGGTATGTGTGCGTGGTGTTTACAGCTCGTTAAGTCATGCGTGTTGCCTTAAAGAGCTCAGGACACATCCTGCTTCTCTCGGTTTGCATAAAATCAAACTGATTTAACGTCGTACACTGGGCTGGGCTAGAAAAACTGGAAACAGATCCAACCCAGTCCGTCATTCTGCTTCCAGCACGCTGACCTGAGGCTCTCCATCCGAGACAAAGGACTGAATGTGGCAGCCCATCGTTGGGTTTGGGTAAGGCTTCTCCTGCCGACCATCAGTGTGGGATTCTTCGACCATGACGACAAAGCTGGTCGACAATGAACCCGACCGGGTTGTCTCTGTGACTGAACCGTCCAAACTAAAACCAGTGCTGCCACGTTTAACACAGACTGCCTGACATCGTGCGTGTTGGTCTAATATGGAAGATGATTTCATGCTTTAACATCGTTACATTAGATGAATCAATTACCGTCTCATAAGAGGATTACATCATCGAGATGCTGCTCATGCTGCTTCATGTTGATATTTTACTGACTGTCACTTAGATTCATTAGTACTTACATACTGTGCTTCCTCTTGGCTCTGGGTTTATTTTGGGTGGAGGCAGTGATGGATGTATGGCCGTGGGTCTTGTATACACCGCCCTGAGCGCTCTGTTACACTGTGGCCTCTCACAGCTGGTGCCACTCGCCCCTCAGCTAAATCTAATAGACCCCAGTCGGGCCGGGAAGCCACCCAGAGCGGGAGCTGCTGTTTATCCAGCGACATACCGTCACTAATGACTGATTCATGCGCCGCTTCGTTTGTCGTGTGGAGAAACAAACACATGATACTGGCTTTGTGTCTGCTCGAGTGTGTGTGTGTGTGGTGTGTGTGTGTGTGTGTGGTGTGTGTGTGGTGTGTGTGTGTGTGGTGTGTGTGTGGGTGTGTGTGTGTGTGTGTGTGTTGTGTGTGTGTGTGTGTGTGTGGTGTGGAGGAGGGGGTTATCCAGAGGTGGCTAAACAATGTCACGCCAATAAGAGCTGATTTGAATGTGAAAGGCGTTGGGTGGTGCTGCGGGACCAGCGGGTGAAGCGTCGCCTCTCGTCCCATCTGAAAGACGAATAGAAGCGACACAGCGGTTTAATTTAAGCGTGACAGACGCGTGCACATTTCTGTACACCACAGCTGAAATGGTTTGTCCATTCTTTGATTGGTTGAGCGACACACACAACATGCTGAACAGTCTCAGCTGATCGTATCTGTTTGGGTTTTCCATTGTTGGTCGGACAAAAGAAATAATTTGAAGACGTCACATTGTGCTTTAGGTAATCGTTATTTATTAGACAATAATCAGCATGTTTGCCAGTATTAAAGACAATCATTGAACAGAAGCACACGGCAGCAGTCGCAGATATTTATGTCATGAAATGCATCGTGTTTCTTGACCTCTGTCACGCTCGATCTGAACTAGTTCTTAAGAATTGAAGTCAGAAATTTGAAATGTTTGTGCACAGCTGATGATGTGTCATTACCTGAGTGTGATATTTGTTGTGTTAGCTGAGCATGAGTGTATCTACAGAGGGAGCAGGTCCTCTCACCACTACATCCCATTAAATCCAACACACTGGAGCTTTAAGGGTGTGCACGCATGCTCACAGCGGGGTGATCAAACCTCTGACCCGTGATAACAAAGTGCGTATAATCCACGCTGATGAGAACATCAATGTCTGCACCACAATTTATGGCATCCGTCCAATCATTGTTGGGTTTTTGAGATGTTTCATTCTGGGTCGACCCGACCAGCTGGAGCACAAACCCATCACCTGCACATCTCTTCTCTTCATGACAGCCTCACTTTTATGGCTGAAGCTGATAAGGCAGGAGGGAGTTTCTGTGTTTAAGCCTCGCCTCGAGCGACAAGCTGCAGACACCAAGAGAACAGCAGACATGAAGCTGATGATGGAGGAACAGACACAAACCGAAAGAAAACTAAGAAGAGAAGAAGAAGAAGAAGAAGAAGAAGAAGAAGAAGAAGAAGAAGAAGAAGAAGAAGAAGAAGAAGAAGAAGAAGAAGAAGAAATAGGAGAGGAAGAGGAGGAGGAAGGCGGCGGGTGGCTGTCAGTGGATGTGCTGCTTTGTTCCGGGGTCAGAAACCTCCTCGTGTTCATTGAGTTATTCAGCTGCTCTCCTCCACGGGGAGGCCCAGGCTACTTAGACACAAAGGCAGCTTAAACAGACACGTGTGTGTGTGTGTGTGTGTGTGTGTGTGTGTGTGTGTGTGTGTGGTGTGTGTGTGGTGTGTGGTGTGTGTGTGTGTGTGTGTGTGTGTGTGTGTGAGTGTGAGTGTCTGTGAGTGGACGTGTTGAGATCACGTCGCATATCTGGTCGATGATACATCGACGAGCGGTCGGTGGAAAAAGACTCGAGAACAAACAACAGCTGCGAAGCTGAAACTACAGAAAGAGAAAACGTTCATTCATCTCATCGAGTCTAGTTATTCAGTTTCAGTATTTTTGTTAAAGGGGAGTACTAAAGTCTGAGAACGATGTCACAGTGATGTCACAGTGATGTCACAGTGATGTCATCAGGGTGGTCTCTGGGTTTGACCTCAGACTTTCCTGAATACCTGGTTGAGTTTCCTTGAAGTTTTTCCTTCTTCAGACTCACTGACTGTTACTGACTGATCACGCAGCCAGGCTCAGAGTCAGTCCCAGCTTTACTTTGGTATCACACCATGAAAACATGAATGTGTTTAAACTGTTGAAAGCATATGACAGGAAAACCAATAGAACATGTTCGTTATGTTGATGAACAAGTTTTTTTTTAAATTAGCCGAATAGAAATGTAATTTAAAGACACACACACACACACACCACACACACACACACACACACACACACACACACACCACACACACACACACACAGACAGACAGCTTTAACTCAGTGCTTTATTAAAATGACATTTCTATCAAATATTCATGAGACGTGATGTGAAGGACATCAGCAGAGTGATCTACAGACTGACACACACACACACACACACCACACACACACCACACACACACACACACACACACACACACCACCTTTGGGTTGCTCACCCTTCTTTGCTCCAGGCTGTAGCATGGTCAGCATTTCTGTGTGTGTGTGTGTGTGTGTGTGTGTGTGTGTGTGGTGTGTGTGTGTGTGTGTGTGTGTGTGTTGTGTGTGTGTGGTGTGTGTGTGTGTGTAGTTGTAGTAAATCTAAGGTACGTCATGAATAATGAATTTAGGTGAATTTAGGTCACACTGCGACTGGGACAAACTGGGAATGGCTCTTTATTTCCTCATCTTCGTGTGGTGTGTGTGTGGTGTGGTGGTGTGCGTGTGTGTGGTGTGTGTGTATCCTCCCTCTCCTCTTTGCCTTTGCGTAATCTCTCCATCCACACTTCCCCAATTCTTTGAGATCGGAATCTATCAATGAATTAATTTCTCGCTCTGTCGCGCTCCATCCGTCCACCTGCACCCCCCCCCCCCCCCCCCATGTGATCCTGACCAGGCCCCCTCCTCCTCCTCCACCCCTCCCCTCCTCCTGCCTAAAGCCTCCCAGCAGACTGTCCCACCTGCACCCTCCCTGCCTCCCCCTTCTCCCACAGCTCCCGGT
>CM014087.1:332243-334951 GCA_004119915.2 Collichthys lucidus
GCAGCCGGAGCAGAGGTTTGAGGACCTGACGGAGAGAGGCAGGATCAGACTTTGGATTGTGAAATCAACACACACACACACACACACACACACACACACAGTTGTTTACTCGTCTCCGGGTCCCTGGAGTGTGTTGTCTGGTCGGGTGCATAAGGTGGGAGGGTGTGTGTGTGTGTTGATGAGTGTGTGGGTGTCTTGCGTCACTTTTCATGGGACATTGAAAGATGTGTGTGTCACAGCGTCGGTGGACGGGCTGTAGGGGGCCATGCTCCCCCGCCCTCCCCCAGATCCTCCTCCTCCTCCTCCTCCCTCTGTCCTTCCTCTCCTCCACGCCTCCGTTCGCTCAGGGAGCCATCCAAATCCCCAAAGACTGTGAGTACTCCTCCTCCACCATCACACTCTCACTGTGCAGACAGAGCTTCCCCTCACGTTTGAGCATGCTTTGGTTGGTAGAGGTGAAACACACTGGCTGAAATATTGAAATATAATCTCAGAGCCTCAGAGGAGGTCCTGGCCCAGACATCCGTTTTCTGATCTGCTCTTGCTACACCAGAGGCTGAGTCCCTGTTCAGACCAAATCATTTCTATGAGGCAGTGTTTGAGGGGTGAGGGGGGGTTATACGTGTTTATTGGTGAATCGATCAATCGATAATCCTCTGGCTGCTCCCTCACTCTCATTCACTATCTGTGTCGCTCGACCTGCTCGAGACCAGACTGCGAGCCGGGCTCAGATTTAGAAGCACGCACGGGTAGAGGCGACTGTGGAGCACGGCCTGTTCTTTTGTATCGCCGCTCAAATAAATGGACAAACCTGCGTTTGGTCTGAATCGGGCTTCTCAGATTTCTGTTATCACCAGTTTGAATTATTTCCATCGTCAGTGTTTTCTACTCGTTCCAGCACCGTGTTAAACTCCACACTGCAGCTGCAGTTTGAAAGTGCTGACTGCTTTCACAGGAAATGTTTGTGACGTTTACACTTTGTGTGTCAGCAAGTTTATTTTCACATCATGCTGAAATGAAACTTATTTTTCTGGTCGTGTTCGTCTTGCTCTGCTCTAAACCTGTGAGTGTTGGTGACTGTGATCAAACGACGACAGAGCAAATATCTCTGAATGCTGAAGGATCGATGTGAAGACTGACAGGAAGTTCACGGATAAAGGTGGATGTCAGGACATCTCTGACCATCCATCCACATTAGTTACCTTCCCCTGGAGCCGCCTAGTGATGAGCCATGAAATACAAAATGTTGCATGCAGTCTTTTAAACACATTCACATAAGCACAAAGACAAACAATCAGGTTTAAGATGACCCAGAGGTGAAGTTCAAAGGTCAGCAGGCTGAGGTCCCAGAGGAGAGGAGGAGAGGAGGAGAGGAGGAGAGGAGGAGTCCGGTTCAGCTTGACCTTCATCCAGTGACCTTCTCCTCTGGGCGTGGCGCGAGAGAGGAAGGGATAGATGAGAAGTAAAGAGGGATGGAAAGAGGCTGTAAATGACGGGAGGACAGTGTAGAGGAGGAAGATGGAGGGAGGGAAGGGTGGAGGAGGGGACACAGAGGGGAGAGATGTAAACTGATCACGGACGCCATCATGTCTGAGTCAGAAAACCGAGAGCAAGACGAGTAACGATAATGTCATTCTTATTTTTAATCAAGTGAATGAGTTAACATGTTTCTGTGTGTGAGTCTAAGTGTTTCCTCTCTGCTCTCTTCTTCTTGCTTTCCCGTGGACAAACAGACAAAGTGCATAACAGTAAGTGACTTCTCTTGTTGTGACAATGTGACCCACAAACCTGTCGTGGAGACGATGGAGGCCGTCAGTCCTCCGTTAGTCCTCCGTCAGTCCTCCGTCAGTCCTCCGTCGTCCGTCCCTGCAGCAGACAGTGGAAACCTGCTGGATGTGGATGAAACAGTGAACGCCTGAAAGTTTTAGACACTCACCAACATTTCACATGACAGCTGGACCACGCAGGTTCAAAATAACTCACTGCTGCCGGGCAGGAAAAATAACATTTCTTTAAAATGTGCATTTCTCCCAGACTGACCAAGATATTTGAGTTTTTCCTTCAGATTTCCACGACAGGTTTAATGACTTAGCTTAGCGTAAAGATATTAATTAACGTTTCACATGGAGTTTCTTAAACCTGTGCAAAGGTTCTGGTGTTACACGAGGTCATGTGGTGGAGCTGAGCTAATTGGCTTCTGGCTTGAGCCCGGAGCTCACGGCAGGATGCGGTTACAGTCCATTACGTGCTATTTATTTATTTTCTTTGACTGTAATCACTCAATATGGTCGAGAAATTATGGGAGGAAAAAATGATTTGAATTATTGAATTATTAATCTCTTTTGACATCCTCGTAATATAGACGGAGGTGGGCGGTGGAGGGCTTTCTTTGTGTTACATATCATGTAAAGTGCTGAACAAATAAAGTTTGACTGATTGATAAATACACACACTGTAAATCAGCTGAGCGGGTATCTGCCAGAGTCAGGAGGAACACTTTTATCTCTTTTTATATTTTATTTTATATCAGGTCAGCTGTCATTTCTGAACACGACATCAAAGTGTGTGTTAAATAAATGAGTCCAACAGTTCCAGTAGCTACCAGTGCTTCACTGGTTACACTGTAAACCAGTGCACGGTAACTAACTGGCAGCTGTTGACAAGTAACTCTACAGTACATTATTGTTACTGTAATTTTCACAGTGACT
>CM014087.1:335123-337623 GCA_004119915.2 Collichthys lucidus
GGACCAAACACAACCTGAGAACAAGCTGCAACTGATTCATCTGCTGATATTTCTTTGTTCAGAAGCTTCAGGGTGAGACACTCCAGCTGAATAACATGAAACATCCCCAGCTGATTCTCAAATGTTACGTTTACATATGCAACTTCTTGTTTCATTTTTCCTCACAGCAAGAAGGTTTCTGCTCGGTGTACTGCAAGAAGGCTGCAGCCTGCCTGTGTGGAGTTCACACGCTATTAACAGGTGGCCGGTGACTCTAAATTGGCCGTAGGCGTGAATGTGAGTGTGAACAGTTGTTCGTCGTAAAAATCTTCAGAATATAAACAGGACTCACAGCGGGGGGTCTGGTGGACGTAGGTGTTGCTGAAGTGAAGATTTGTGGCTCAGAGTCTGAGAAGAAACTAATTTTTAAAGATCTGGATTGTAAAATTCAGACATTTTGACACACTGCAGGTGAATAGGGTCAAAATTTGAACTTTGTATTACAAGTTTACAGAAATCTGATGGTTAAATATGTAAATGAGGCATTATCTAATGTGACTTTGGAGAAATGTACAGAAACAAACACACAAAGTGAAGTCAAAGAAACACAGAAATTTAGATTTTGGACGTTTTTCACACTAAAACTGGACTAAAGGAAAAAGTCCTCACTTCTGACTGTGCTACACCTGTAGTCCCCACATAGACCATCATACAAGAACACACACACATGCACAGGCCTGTTCAGGATATGCGTCCATGTTTAATTTATTTATTAGTTGACAGTCTGGGGTTAGTTTGTCAGCTACAGTACAGCGCACAATGCAACAAGCAGGTACAACGTCAGCACACCTCAATATTGCAGTACACCCCCAACCACCCCGCCCACCCCTCCACCCTCACCGCCCCATGTACATGTGTGTCGAATCAGCCCCACCCGCCTCCCCCCAACACGCACACACACCTCAGCCTCCCCCCACTGCCACTGTTATCATGTCCCTGCTGTGATACTGATTGATTTCACTGTGTTACTCACGGATCAAATCATCGCTACCTGAGATGACAATACTGACCGCGTCATCATCACTGGGAATAGCACTGTTGTTGCTGTTGTTATTTGCAGTATTGTTATTATTTATTTAGTTTTTTTGTCTTTATTTTTTTTTTTTACTCGTTTTTGTGTTTTTTTTCCCAACATGTTTATATGTATAAAAGAAGGCTGCAACAGAGACAGACAGACAGACAGACAGACAGACAGACAGACAGACAGACAGACAGACAGCTGTACAATCAGCATCAGGAGCAGAGAGGAAGACGGGAGCTGGGCCGAGACCAGCGAGACGTTCAACAAGGCAACATGTTGGACTGACAGAGTCAGAGATTCAAAAACAACAAACATCCATGTTGATGCTGAGTTTACTGATAACTGATAATCTAACAGTGCGTCCACACTAAGCCGGCTAAAAAATATTCAGTGCAGACTCAATCAGATTATTTCTTTCTCCCCAAAAAGCAACATTTCTAAAAGAGGAGTGTAAAAATCTTAAAATATTAGACGATAAAAGCTGCCAACTTAAGAAGGACTTCCTGTCGCCTCTAACAATCTCTATGATCGATGATTTTGAATGCTGAAATACACAAACACATGTCTGATCTCTTTCTTTCTCACTTTCTGACTTAAAATACCCGAAATATCCCTTTAGACTTAGCTGTTTGTTTCTATCATTCAGGAGTTTGACCATGGACAGAGCTCTAACACGGCGAAGAAGTTGTTTTTGTCATGAAAACTGTTTTTTAAATTTAGATGGCTTCGTGTTGAACAGATTCATCAGCTCAACGTGGATGTTTTCCCTCCAAACAACTGATAATTGTTGTCCAAGAAACATTAGAAACCAGAGCACTGTTGACATGCTCCTTCATGTCCACGAACACACTGCAGAGCACCAAATGTGGATTAATCCACCGCTGAAAATAGTCCCCAACACATGCATCATTCTCCTGCTGTTTGTTACAAACTACAGCAAGCGGCTGAACCTTTGAAAAAATGAAACTACAGATTTATGATTTTAATTATTTATGTCATCGACAGGAACCAATGGGACTGAAGCTGAAAGCAACAGAAAGTACTGAATAGAAAATAAACAGCATCATGATCGGCACGCCTCTCTGCTCAGTGCACGACTCATCCGGCTTCTCTCTGCTCCATAAACATTAGACACAAACTTCAGCTCTGGATCCAAACACACTGGAAGTTCCCCGGTCGGGAATCCTGCTTCACATGACCTGTCAGACTTTGAGTTTGTCCAACACAGGTGAAGCCACAAAAATAAACCCTCTAAGTATTCAGATTGATTTCCAGTTTCGCTCCATCCAGGGCTGCAGAAGACATAAACGCGTCTCGCCCATGTCCGTTAAAACAGCACTGCCATTGCGAGGTGTGTAAACGTTAACATTTATGACTTAATAATCAATATTATCTGCTGCTTCTCTAAGCGCTATAAAGAAACTCGATGAAGGGACGGGT
>CM014087.1:342623-355123 GCA_004119915.2 Collichthys lucidus
GGCCGTAAACACCAACAACATTACTCTGATTCCAGACAGAGACGCTGGATTTGACATTTTCACAGAACGAGACTCGATGATTTCATACATTTTTATATCCAGACTCGTTTGTGAGGAGGGAATTTTTCTTCTCGACGTTCTCTGTAAGTGGACTAAAAGTGTCTGCCAAATGACTGAATGTAAAATGGGAATTTATTCACCATTATTAGCCATGAATCATTTAAAGCCAATGAGGACTTCTGGGAAGGAATATGTATTATCTGACAAACCATCCAGGAAATTACAATTTAATTGGAGTCATAGATTCATGGTGCTTGACACCATGAGATGCACATTGATTATCTAAGATGGTCAAACCCATTTTGCACAGCCCTGCTGCTGATAATTTCTGCAGAGTTTGCACACAAACGTTTGTGCATATTGGCCTTGTGCATATTTTCATGAACATGATGAAGCATGAGCGGAACACGACAGTCTTAATTAAAGATCCTCATCATAACTTGGAAGGTTGAGAGTTACATTTCTACCACAAAACTGTGATTATGTGTTCACTGTTGTTGATATGATTGATTTTTATTCTGACTCCATGTCCTGTAAAACTTGTTTTATATAAATTATAAAAGATTATTGCTCTGTCACTGGGAATATAGAGCCACAGTGTTCAGGTGACGTACTGTCTTCTCCAGAGTGTCCGATCTCAGAGTCTGCTGGCGGTCCTACTCCGAGTGAGTTGACAGCCTCGACTTTGATTTCAAACGGGGTGTACGTTCCCGTGTTGTTCACCACAAACGGCGGAGACAGTACGTCAGCGTAGTTCCAGTGTATGTTCCTCCCATCAGCCTCCCGCCACGACACCTTGTACATGAAGCCTTGGCCATTATGCGAGCGCTTGTCCATCTCCTGCAAAGACACGCAGGGATATAAAACTGATTTAAGTGAATCTGGTGAGAGCACGTTTACACAGATGCATGCAGAATCAAGTACTCACATCCCATGTGATGATCAGAATCCCTGGGTCTGCAGAATCACTGCGCACACCAGTGGGGTTACTGCTCGGAACTGGAGGAGTAAGGCAGGAGAACATGGAGAGTGGTCACCGTGTTGTTCTGGATTAGTCATCTAACCTGCTGGTAGTCACTGCGTTTATACAATATGTTATTATGTCAGCCAGAACGCATTTTGTAAGAATGTACAAGTGCCACAAGGTGGCGGTAGCTGATTTTGAAGTCACCGAACACGTTCCTGTGAATGTTTCAACTAAATCTTGAAGCGATTCTGTCCAGTCATCAAACGGATGAAATCAGAAATAAAAGCACGTCGAATAGAAGCTTACTTCAAATAAAAGCCCTGTGCAGTTCAAGGCCTTGGCCACTGTTGAATTAATATTAGAACAAGAATTCCTTTAACTGACTCAAAGTAAGTGTGGGAATCAAACTTCTGACCACACAGCTTTAAAGACTTTCCGTGCCACTCACCAGCTGGCGGCATGCTGTAGTGCTCCGAGGGCCTGCTGGGCTCACTACTGCCAACCTCGTTGAGGGCGATGACCCGGAAGCGGTAGGTGCAGTAGGGGTCGAGGTTCATCTGCAGGTGGTTGAAATCCCCGGGAACTTTCCTCCACTCCTCCCACTTCCACTTCTCCACCTCCGTGTGCTGCTCCTCTCTGAACTGCACGATGTACTCTGAGGAGACACGACGATGAAAGTACTTTCTGTAGCATGTTAGGACTGTGTACTAGAAGATAAGATCCCCACATGTCGTCTTTCCTGATACAGATTTACATTCATGGGTTGCACTTCTGCACAAAATGTGTTTAACCTTTAACAAAATCCAGTATAGTCAATAACACATTATTGTTTGGAGTATTTTCTCCACTTGAATTCACCATCAGACAGTTTTTTTTCTGCTCTTGTTAAAGTCATCAAAGCTGTAATTTAACTTCACAGAACAGAGCTGTTAAATGCTAAACTGTTAACATAACTGTGTGTGTGTGTGTGTGTGTGTGTGTGTGTCTGTACCTATGATGGGACTGTTGTGTGAGTGTCCTGGGATCCAGCTGAGAGTCACTTCTTGAACATCAGACAAAGACAGATCCTTGGGAGGGTCCGGCGGTGCTGAGGGTCCAGGAGAAAAGTGTCAGTGTGTGAAGCAGAGTGAGTAAATTGTAAAAACGACATGTGAAGTAGGTTGTTGTAATTCTGTGCTTCAGCCAGCAGGGACACTGTTGAGCACGGACTAAACTAAAAAAAAACATTACCAGAGCGTTTTAGATGATTTTAGGACGATGAGCTTAAAAATGTCCCGTCAGTTTTTTAAGTCTCCTGTTGGTTAATGTGTAATGATGCCATAGTCTGCACTTGGATGGTTTGGTAAGTACACACACACACACACACACACACACACACACACACACACACACACACACACACACACACATGACATACCCACTACAGTGATGGATCCAGCGGCCTTCGCATGATCCAGGGAAGTGATGACCTCACAGGAATAAGCCCCGTTGTCATCTGATTGGACGTTGGTGACTTTCAAGGTGCCATTTTCAAAGACAGTGTACCTACACACACACGAGTACACATGCACACACACACAAGTACACATACACACACAGTGTGTTATTAACTTCTTCTCATTTAACAAAACTGAAATTTTATAAAAATAAAACTCTTCTTCACATTGAGTGACTCAGTGAAGTGTCGGTAATGTTCACTTTGTGTGTGTGTATGAACCATGTAAGTGTGTGTGTGTATGAACTATGTGAGTATGTGTGTGTGTATGAACCATGTCAGTGTGTGTGTGTGTATGAACCATGTGAGTGTGTGTGTGTGTATGAACCATATGAGTGTGTGTGTGTGTATGAACCATGTGAGTGTGTGTGTGTGTATGAACCATGTGAGTGTGTGTGTGTGTGTATGAACCATGTGAGTGTGTGTGTGTGTGTATGAACCATGTGAGTGTGTGTGTGTGTTTATGTCAGTGTGTGTGTGTGTGTTTATGTCAGTGTGTGTGTGTGTGTTTATGTCAGTGTGTGTATTTATGTCAGTGTGTGTGTGTGTGTTTATGTCAGTGTGTGTATTTATGTCAGTGTGTGTGTGTGTGTTTATGTCAGTGTGTGTGTGTGTGTTTATGTCAGTGTGTGTTTGTGTTTATGTCAGTGTGTGTGTTTGTGTTTATGTCAGTGTGTGTGTGTGTGTTTATGTCAGTGTGTGTTTGTGTGTTCATGTCAGTGTGTGTTTATGTCAGTGTGTGTGTGTGTGTTTATGTCAGTGTGTGTTTGTGTGTTCATGTCAGTGTGTGTGTTTGTGTGTGTGTGTTTACTTGTCGTCCGGCGATGATTCCTGCAGTTTGTATCCGTCTTTCTTCCAGACGACCTGGTAGTCGAGCAGCTGAGGGTCTTTGTAGAAGCCGCAGTCGAGCAGAGCGCTCGATCCTCGGAGCACGCGAACGTGCTGCGGCCTCGTCAGTATGACTGTCCGGTCTGATTATGGAAACAGGACAGGACAGGACAGGTGTGCAGGTGTGATTACACAGAACTTTCATCGATTCAGGTACATGCATTTCGTTGCCCTGTACATGTACATGTGTAATGACAATAAAGTTGAATCTAATCTAATCTAATGTGGTACTGTTTCTTCCTGTAAATTCACTGGCGAGAGCTTGGTGAAATGAAAGTGTGTGTGACTCACTGTAGACCTGCAGGTGAGCGGTGATGGAGATGTTGGTGTTCTTCACCATGCAGGTGTACGCGCCACTGTCGTCGTGACTGATGTCGGACATTTGGATGGACCCGTTGGTCAGCAGGGAGACTCGAGGGTCCGAAAGCAGAGGCAGGCCGTCCTTCCCCTCCCTACACACACACACACACACTGACCATCAGTACGTTACAGTAGATCAATCAGACGTGTCGCTGCAGCCTCTCGTATCTTTCACCGTTTGTTTACCACAGCAACAACAGTACCTCCATCAGTGGCAGCGTGTTTCCAGGCTCATCAGTAAATGGATAGATCAATAAGTGTGAGCTCGATGTTTGAAGCTCTCACTAAGCATCCTTACTCACTGTGTGACCAAACTGGATGATTTCACATTTCATCTTAAAACATGTTCTGAGTCTGTTCAAATGTTTATTACTCATTTTATCACAACATGTGCAAAACGCGTCATCTCAAAATATATAAACTCATTTCTATGTCCACGTGTGCAGTAGTGATTTGTCCCTTCATGTCTGACAGTCTGGCTCCACGCTGAAAATGTTCATTCATTTCTTCATAAATAGTCAAACAGGCTGTGGTGCGTTCAGGCTCTGCACGATGCGTTCAGGCTCTGCACGTGCTTTTTGTTAATGCAGCCACCTGGGGGCGCTGCTCCATTTAAAGTAAAGCCTGGCTGTGAACCTCTGTGTGTAAGTTTAAATATGATCTTATGTTGAATGTCATCTTATCTTGTTAAACGTCTGCACGTTACCTGGTGGTTGTGATTCCTGCACAGCTGTACGGCTCTTTTTATTTTTAAATATATTGTGTATATATATTTATACTGTTTATACTTTTAATACTTGATTTTCTTATATTTTTTTCACCCATGACACTGGAACAAATTCCTTGTATGTGAAAGTCGTGTTTGGCAGTAAAGACTTTTCTGTTTTATGATCTGCTTTTCTATTAAACTCAAACAGGAGTAATCTGAGCGTCTGTCTCTTCCTATTTATTATACTGTACTATATTTATTTCCATGTGTTAAGAGAACACACGTGTCATCAAAATGTTCATTCAGTGTCGCCTAAAGCAACTCCCTCACTGGATTTCACGACTTTTCAGACTCTTCGTTAAACTGTGGTTGGGTCAGGACTGCTGGCTGCAGTCTCTGCAGTCAGAGCTCATGTTCAGTCGGGGGTCTCTTGGAGTGTGAACATTGTCTCACCATGTGATGTGTGGTCGCGGAGAGCCGAAGGATTCACAGTGCAGCATGACGCTCCCGCCCTCGATGATTCTGTAGACCACTCCGTCAGAGGACATGATCTGAGGAGGGAGCTCTGACAGACAGGAACAAACCATCAGTAATCAGTCAGTCAGTCAGTCAGTCAGTCAGTCAGTCAGTCAGTCAGTCAGTCAGTCAGTCAGTCAGTCACATGCTATGAGTTCAACATTAAACAGGCGGCGCGGTCATACCTGCCACGTAGAGGCAGGTGTTGAGGAGGATGGAGCCGTGCTTGTTGGAGGCCTCGCACTGATAGACCGCCGTGTCAGCATATTCAACGTCTCTGAGGATCAACACGCCACCGGAAACACTCAGACGAGGATCGTCATCCACCTCTACACAGTGAGGGAGGAGGAGGAGGAAGAGGAGGAGGAGGAGGAGGAGGAGGAGGAGGAGGAGGAGGAGGAGGAGGAGGTGAAAAGGTTAAAAACAGAGTTCAACAATCGGGACATTGTCATGAGTTTGTCAAACAGAAACTCAGAAAACAAAGAAATGTTTGAGCAAGAAGCAACAGCTGTTACTGCCTTTCTTTCTTTCTTTCTTTCTTTCTTTCTTTCTTTCTTTCTTTCTTTCTTTCTTTCTTTCTTTCTTTCTTTCTTTCTTTCTTTCTTTCTTTCTTTCTTTCTTACCTTTGTTCCTCTTCTCCTTCCTCCCTTCTTCCCTCTCTCTGTCCTTTATCTGATCTAAAGCATCCTGTTTAATTCATTTCATCTTAAGAGGCTCTCAGTGGCCTGAGTGGAGACGGGAAACAGCCGCTGCTCTTCCCTGAACTCTCGAGCTTTGCTCTTCATAATGACACGCTCAAACTTTCCGTGGAGTTCAGACAGTTTGAGTTTGCTTGTCACAGTAATGAAGCCATGCTGGAAGTGAACAGAACCCTGACGTACCTGTGAGGGCCTGGCCGTTGATGCTCCAGGTGATGGTGGGCATGGGGATGCCTTCAGCCTGACATTCAAGCCGCACAGTTTCCCCGAGCGCGTACAGCAGGTTTGGAGACTCCTTCACCCAGTACGGAGCAGCTACGAACAAACAGGTGTGGTTCTTCAGCTTAGCTGGCTGCTGTGTGTTGTTGTTGACCCTGCTTGATGTTTGGCGTCTTACCTTCCACGGTGACGGTGAAGGGGTGAGAGGTCGAGCCGTGCACGTTGGAGGCCTTACACTCGTACTCTCCGTCGTCTTCCAGGGTGATGCTGTCGAAGTGGAGCCAGCGGCCGTGGTTCTCCTGTCGGGCGCTCGTATCCTGCAGGCTGCCGTCTTTCTTCTTCCACTCCACCTTTGGAGTCGGTCTTCAGACACGAGAGAGGAGAGAGAAAATCAGGAAGAACAAGACACACTGAAAGGCAGAACGGATCTCGCACGGATCGACTGAGACGGATACGGAGGAAACCGGAGCTGAATGACGGCCGCGTTCATGATGTAATGTCCTATTTCATCGTTAAGGCGAAATTATAATGACACGACATTTATCGCCATGGAGACGGAGCTCTCAGGGGAAGGAGGATAATTAAAGCGAACACACATTAGCAGAGCGCGTTTGTTACAATTCAACATGAGTCTGACTGCACCGAGCCGACTCCCCGCTGATGCATGAGCTCAGTGAACAGTTTAAAGTCTTCCTCCACAGCAGGATGCTCGTTTCATAAATCATGGTTAGAGTCAAACAGACGATGAACAGGGGATGCTTCAGGGCGTGGCTGCCTTTGAGACGGCTGACGAGTCGTTCTCAGTGAGAACTGAGTCCGAGCGGAGCCGGTGTCGTGTCAGAACCGGAGCTGGGCGAGTGGGTAATGTAACCCGGACTTAGCAGGGTCTGCACACTACTGATATATTTCCCATCATGCTACTGCTTTGAAGAAAAGCTGCTGGTGGACACACACACACACACACACACACACACACACACACACACACACACACACACACACACACACACACACACACACACACACACACACACACACAACACACACACACACACACCACACACACACACACACACACACACACGCACACACACACACACACAGATCCTTACAGGCCTTTGGGGAGACATTCGAGGGTGATGCTTTGCTCCCTGAGGGCCAGCACAGAGGTGTGGGTGCCAGTGGGAAGGAAGAAGCTGGGTTTTCTACCATTACTGACGTCATTGACTGGAAACACAGAGAGAGAGAGAACACATGAAGAAGTTAACATAACAGAAACACCTGACTGTCACAAAGTACAAAAACTGAACATTGTATTGCATTGTAGTCAGTTTTTCCTTCAGGGTTCTCGGGGGACTGCAGGAGTGTTATCAAGTGTTTAAAATTCCAGCGTGGGTCCAGATCTCATCTCAGCGTGGAGAACATGGACTGATGTGTCAGACGGCGCTTTACTGTCGTCAACAAAAAACACTGATCTGAGAAATAATGTTCATCCATCTGACAGGGCTTTGATTCTCTGAGATAAACTGCACGCTGGGCTTCATTCAGCTTTAGTGTTTCATTTGTTTGTGTGTGTGTGTGTGTGTGTGTGTGTGTGTGTGTGTGTGTGTGTGTGTGTGTGTGTGTGTGCGTGTGTGTGCTCACTGGGCATGACGGTGAGGCTGACGGCGCTCTCAGGGAGAATGGTCCTGGCTGCTGCGTACTGGGCATTGCAGATGTAGTCGTCCCTGCTGTCGATCTTTAGGAGGTTAGAGAAGTACAAGTTCCCGTCCAGGCCGACCGTGACTCTGTCGTCCTGCTTGATGTGAACCATCTCTGAGGCACAGAGACAGGAAACAGAAGGTAAGATGTTCTCCCTAAACGTGCACCGGCCCTGAGACGGGCAGCGCTGCAGACTTTCACATCTGAGTTAAACAAAACTGACAACTTGAAAGGTAATATTTCATTCAACAGGCAGAGAGAGGAGGGAGGGCGAAAAGAGGGAAATGTAAAGAGCCAAAAAACTTCAGCTGACATCGCTGCATTCATTAGTTTGAGTGGAAATACTCTGCAATGCAGCGCGGGGATGCAAATCGCTCCCACAGGGGTCCATCCGTCCGTCTGTCTGTCAGGCAGCATGGCAGCTAATAAACACTGAGACACTGAAGCAGACTCACTCCTGTCCATCCAGTGGATGTACGGAGGAGTCGAGCTCTTCGGAGGGTTGCAGGACAGGATGATGCTTTCTCCCACGTAAGCTCTCTTACGAACTTTCTGCTGCTTCGGGAGAACCGGATGAGCTGAAACACACAACGACAGATTTTCAGTTCAAAACTTCAACATTCATCACGGATTGAATCTCACTGCAGAGAAATGACGAGTCTGATCTCTGAGCTGTATCTACAGTGTTTTCAGTGAATGATGCGGCGTGATGCTGCAGTGACTCTGAGCTTTTTTTATTCCAGCAGGTTGTTACCATCGAGCTTCTCTGCACAGAGTGGTTTCATACTCTGAGCTGCATTTATTGCTTCTCAGATGCGGTAACATTATTGATGAAAGGAAATGATATACTGTATATATACGGTATGCTAATGGATCACAGCTGCAGAGGAGAGGAGGGCGTAACTTTTACAAACAATGGATTATTCATAAACATAACTTCAGCATCCAGACACGGAGCAGCATTAACGTTCATTGTGTTCGTCTCTCTACCAGCTGCTGCTCTACCAGGTGAGAAATGTGAATTAATATAAATATTATTTCACACACACAAAAAGGCTCCTTGACATGCAGTTGTGTAGAGAGGGTGGCCTGATCTGCAGCCATGTAACATGCACTCAACATGGTGCCCAGGAGGTGAACTGGCACCTCTCCAGCTACCGGCTGATGCTGGACTTGAGCCAGACACCCAGTTCCTATGGACTGAGCTTCAACTGTGTCTCTGTCTACTCCAAATTGGGTCCTTGAATTTGAGGAAATTGGGCCTGAAAAGTCCTTGAATTTGTTGGTTACACTGGTGTCATAATGCATTGGTAGCAGATGGCTGAGCCGGGTTCTGCCACCGTTGCCAAGTGCCGCTCCGCATGGAACGTGTCATGAGATAACTTCTGATTGGCGCTTTAAAGATACAATTATATCAAATTAAAATGAATTAATGGCGGAACGTCAACATGTTAATGATCCAAGTGTAAGATCATTTAAAGCTCTGTTTTAGTCTCCACCAGCTCCACTATATTCACTTAAAAACATCCTGAAGTCCGTCTGTGTGGAAACAAATGGCTGAAAGACACTAAACAGGAACTGAGAGGAACAGATGGTGCGACAGTGTAGTTCAATAATTCTCAGTGGGTGGCGCTGCTTTTGTTTACATTTTTCTCTCATTATATATAGTATATATATATATATATATATATGAACCCAATCAGTTGATCACGCTCCCTCCTCAGCACCCTCCTGGCAGAGTGACATCACAGCTCTGTCTCCAGGAAATGGTTGCCAGGGTAACAAGAGATGAGAGCGCAGAACAGGTGGCCCCAGTCAACCTCGCTCATGAGTCATGGAAGTGTGTGTGTTGACAGACATAGATGTGTGTCTTACTGTACGTCCTTTCATGCATGAATCAGCACATCATGTTGGACACACTGTGTGTGTGTTTGTGTGTGTTTGTGTGTGTTTGTGTTTGTGTCTGCGTCTGACTCACGCTCCACGATGACCTCCACGGTTTGTGTCATGGCCGTCCCCAGGGTGTTGGAGGCGTAGCAGCGGTAGAGGCCTTCGTAGTTTTCGAGGAGCTCCTCCTCTACGGCTTGCAACGTTCCGGATCCCACACGCTCCGAACCGAACGGAAGCCCGTCCTTCACCCAGCGGAAACTATGAAGAGAGAGAACGAAGCTTTTTGTCACGATGACAGCAAATCGAGGAGAAATGAACTGTTCAGGTGTTTTCAGCCTCATGGCTCATTTCAAAGGAGAGGAACAGATGCATGTTGGGACACGTGGTCACGACAATCACGTGCAAACCCATGAAACTGTCGTGACCGCCACGCAAACCTGCTGAACAATGCTACTGTGCATCCACGCAGGTAGGCAGATTTAAACCTTACAAATATGCAGCTGAGTAATTCAAACATATCAACTGTTTCTTTATTATCATGGATTTACTCCTGCTGTCCCAAAACACTCTCTACAGCACCAAATGTGGATTAATCCGCCACTTAAAATAATCCCTGACAAATGCACCATCTCCTCTCGGTTAAGTAATGTTTGAAAATGTTTTTTTAGTAGCTGATGCTTCCAGGAAGAGACGAGTCCGAGGCTACATTCATACTTAATGTTAGAAAAACCTAGAATGTCTCCAGCCGTCGTCTTTCAAATAATAAAGTGAGAAAAGAGAAAAGAGAAAAGAAGGAAGAGAGGTCAGCGAGGACAGAGGAGAGCAGGCAGGGAGGAGTGGGAGGGACGGACGGAAAGACGGACGGACGTGATTTTGTTATTGCTGTGATTTTATTAGAAGAACATTTATCGCCATGCCAACAGAAAGGCCAGAGGGAGGAAGCGGACAAACAGCCAGACACATGCATACGTCTTGTTTGTCCATTATATTTGTCCACTCTGTCGTGTACTGCAGAAACACACACACACACACACACACACAGGTCTGGCTGCTGCTGTACGTACGTTGGTGTTGGGTTACCGGAGGCCTCGCAGGGCAGATTGATGTCCTCTAGAGAAAAGGCCGTGTACGATGTCGGCATCTCGGTCAGCACCGGAGGCTGTGACACTGAGAACACACACACACACACACACACACACACACACACACACACACACACACACACACACACACACACACACACACACACACACACACACACAGTAATGAAATACTTTGAACGTACAACTGGATCTACAGTTGCTCCTGCTCAGCACGGGCGAGTAAACACAGAGTACAAATATTCTCCTTTATTAAAGGTCAGATTGTGATTTCTCAACATTTTTTCCTGACGTGTCCCGACAGAGATAAAAACCTTACACCGCCTGCTGGTTCTGAATGTGTCTGGACTGTTCATCATTAAGTCGTTTGTCCATTACACTGACCTAACCTGCACATTTCAGCATGTTTGAGCCCAGTACATTACCGTAATATACTGTGTATTCAGCCAAAAACTACAGTAATTATAGAGTCACTGTGAAACCTACAGTAACAGTAATGTACTGTAGAGTTACTTGTCAACAGCTGCCAGTTAGTTACCGTGCACTGGTTTACAGTGAAGCACTGGTAGCTACTGGAACTGTTAGACTCATTTATTTAACACACACTTTGATGTCGTGTTTAGAAATGACAGCTGACTCTGTATAAAATCAAATATAAAAAAATAAAAGCTCCCCGTGTTCCTCCTGACTCTGGCAGATACCCGCTCAGCTGATTTACAGTGTGTGTTTTTATCAATCAGTCAAACTTTATTTGTTCAGCACTTTACATCATATGTAACACAAAGAAAACCCTCCACTGCCCACCTCCGTCTATATTACGAGGATGTCAAAAGAGATTAATAATTCAATAATTCAAATTATTTTCCCCCCATAATTTCTCGACCATACTGAGTGATTACAGTCAAAGAAAATAAATAAATAGCACGTAATGGACTGTAACCGCATCCTGTCGTGAGCTCCGGGCTCAAGCCAGAAGCCAATTAGCTCAGCTCCACCACATGACCTCGTGTAACACCAGAACCTTTGCACAGGTTTAAGAAACTCCATGTGAAACGTTAATTAATATCTTTACGCTAAGCTAAGTCATTAAACCTGTCGTGGAAATCTGAAGGAAAAACTCAAATATCTTGGTCAGTCTGGGAGAAATGACACATTTTGAAGAGATGTTATTTTTCCTGCCCGGCAGCAGTGAGTTATTTTGAACCTGCGTGGTCCAGCTGTCATGTGAAATGTTGGTGAGTGTCTAAAAGTTTCAGGCGTTCACTGTTTCATCCACATCCAGCAGGTTTCCACTGTCTGCTGCAGGGACGGACGACGGAGGACTGACGGAGGACTGACGGAGGACTGACGGCCTCCATCGTCTCCACGACAGGTTTGTGGGTCACATTGTCACAACAAGAGAAGTCACTTACTGTTATGCACTTTGTCTGTTTGTCCACGGGAAAGCAAGAAGAAGAGAGCAGAGAGGAAACACTTAGACTCACACACAGGAACATGTTAACTCATTCACTTGATTAAAAATAAGAATGACATTATCGTTACTCGTCTTGCTCTCGGTTTTCTGACTCAGACATGATGGCGTCCGTGATCAGTTTACATCTCTCCCCTCTGTGTCCCCTCCTCCACCCTTCCCTCCCTCCATCTTCCTCCTCTACACTCTTCTCCTGTCATTTACAGCCTCTTTCCATCCCTCTTTTCTTCTCATCTATCTCTTCCTCTCTCGCGCGCCACGCCCAGAGGAGAAGGTCACTGGATGAAGGTCAAGCTGAACCTGACTCCTCCTCTCCTCCTCTCCTCCTCTCCTCCTCTCCTCCTCTCCTCCTCTCCTCTGGGACCTCAGCCTGCTGACCTTTGAACTTCACCTCTGGGTCATCTTAAACCTGATTGTTTGTCTTTG
>CM014087.1:365123-406433 GCA_004119915.2 Collichthys lucidus
AAGATCAAGGCTGTAAAACTTTGTGAGGCCTGAGGCGATAACCAACCTAAACAGAAAATGACTCTACATTATGCAAATTAGCTCCACCGAAATGTTTTCACCACCATCATACACGCATAACACACACATGGACTCCAGAGGCTACCACATCCACACACCCACCTACACCCACCACAACCCAGAGGCTCGTCTGGCCCTGAACATGCTGCTGTTAATCCACCGAGAGCTCAGACTCCCAGCGGCTTCAGCAGCCACTCACATCACACCTAATCCCTGCTGGCAGGTAGAAGAAGTTACCCTGCGCTTTGATTCTGGCTCTTCACATAATAACCTCGTACTCTTGATCTTCACGGTGTGAGGTCGAGCCCGGCGGCTGCTCTCCAGCTCGAGAGGAGCGGCTGGGAAAAAAGATCTGGAGATGATAGTTTGAATGTTTTTTTTTGGGATGATTTGTTGTCGGCTTGAAACCCTGAAGCACTGAGAGGAAACCTGAGTACACACACACACACACACACACACACACACACACACACACACACACACACACACACACACACACACACACACACACACACACACACACACACACACACACACACACAGCAGCAACTATTTCACTGATTCTGGTGAAACTGGATCATATTTTATGGAGGAAATGTTTTCTGGTTTTCCCTCTGATGTCCTCCGGCTGCTCCGCCTCAACTCTCTGTGATTTACAGAGTTTATGATGGACAGTGAAGTAAACTGCTGACAGCTGTAGCTGCTGTTAGCTCATGTTAGCTCAGTCTGTTAGCTGCTGTTAGCTCATGTTCGTCAGCTTGGCGGTGAGCTCAGAGCGACGTTTGTACCAACAGGCGTTATGGACTACCAGGAAGAAGAAGAGGAGGTAACCAGGCTCAGCAGCTTCTATGGACATGATGGCAGAGGAGCAGAGAGTGAAGAGGACGCTGACAGAGGAAGCTAAGAAGAGAAAAGGAGAGAGTGAGCGAGCAAGAAGCCGCCGGACAAGAGTAAATGTGGGACTGACTTTTAGTGGTTGGTGAGAGCTTGATCAGAAGTAATGTAATCAGATAGAAATACTCGAGTACAGCTGGACTTAGTTACACAGCAGCTTGTTTCTTTTCTTTTTTTAACGTTGAGCTCTCAGGGCCACCGTACTTTCAAATGTCTTTCTGCCCTTCAGACCAAAAAGCCACAACTCTGTCTCCAAGTTACACGGCTCCCGGGTGGGAGATCACATTTCTTCATCTCCACTCTGCTCAGAGAGCCTCCGTCTGTATCTCCCCTCCTCCTCCTCCTCCTCCTCCTCCTCTTCCTCCTCCTCCTCTTTCTCCTCCTCCTCCTCCTCCTCCTCACCCCGCCCAGTAAGAACAGGAAGCAGGGTTTAAATTAAAAGGAGATTTGATGCTTATCATATTATTTAGTCAGTGAAAATGTCAATTTGCATTATGTGTAAGTGTGTGTGTGTGTGTGTGTGTGTGTGTGTGTGTGTGTGTGTGTGTGTGTGTGTGTGCGCCTCTCGCTGTCTCCCATCCCTTTCCGTCGTTCCCTCATCACCATGGTAACCCCCTGACTCCAGCAGCACACAGCAATATTTCTCTCCCCCATCCCCCCACGCTGCCCCTCCTTCTTTTCCTCCCATCCCCCACTCTCCATCCCTCCACACCTCTCCCTCGCTTTCTCTCCGGTGCCACTCCCTTCATCTCCTCGATTCACCTCCCTCTCTCTCTCTCTCTCTCTCTCTCTCTCTCCCTCTCTCTCCCTCATGCACACACACACTCATGTCCTCTTGCTATTGTCTCAGTTTCCACCTGCCTCTCCTCGTCGGTTTGACTCGGTTGCTCTGCGATGTGTCAAAGCAGCCGTCTGTTTTTTTTGGGGGGGGATTTTTTTATTTATTTTTTCTCTTTTGTGCGTTTTCCTAAAGCACAGCAACACAACACACAAAATATCCCACACACAGACAGATGGTCGGCTCTGGGAGAAGTTACAGCGTCAGGTATGAAGCGATGAATAAAAACAGAAACAGACGGAGGAGAAATCATTTTACACAAAGCGACTCAGAGTTCTTCCCTCAGGAAGCGTCTGCCTTTTTAAAAATACTCTGAATTCATCAGTGTAGCAGCTGATATGAATAATATGATTTATTTTACTGATTAAACAGAATAAACTGTTTCATGTCTGAGTGTCGTCGTATGAAGGAGACATAACAGTGAATATTTCCTGTGATGACTGAATCCTTCAGCAACCAGCTGTCAGCGTTTGACAAATGTACAGCTGCAACTAACGATTATTTAAAAGATCAATTTATCCGTAGTTTATCTCCTCAAATAATCAATAGTTTGACAAAAAGGTGCAAAACTGAAAGATTTAAAAGTTTGATCACAAACGGCAAAACTAAGCAGAATATATATTTACAGATTTAAAAACTAAAAACTTAAAAAATGAGCAAAATGAATTGATGATTAAAATAATTGCAGTTAAATTTACCATTGATCAACTGATTGATTAATTAAATATCTTCTTTCACATTTGATCTATATTAATATAATATATTAATTAATATTTAGAGTTTAAGAATATTTAAGACAAACATATTCAGCACAACTGTTTTCTCTATCTATTGACCTGCTGATTATGTCTGAGCTGATGACTCGTTAAAACATTTAGATATCGATATTTCAAAGGACAGATGGATTCAGCTCTGCAGGATGTGCACGTCTTTCCTCTCTGGATTTTTATTTTAAAAAACAACAGACATGATGAATATTGATCAGACGAGCTGCAGATGAGACACGATTTCACGCAGATATGGATCAAAAATTAACTCCTGATCAAAACAATTTAAAAAACTGAAAGATTCCCATCGATCTTCAAAACCTCGTCTGCAAACCTGATGAGTCACAGCGAGGTCACATGCCGGACAGCTTCAGTGCTCACACAGACTGTCCTGCTCACGCAGACTGTCCTGTATGTCCTGCTCACACAGACTGTCCTGTATGTCCTGCTCACACAGACTGTCCTGTATGTCCTGCTCACACAGACTGTCCTGCATGTCCTGCTCACACAGACTGTCCTGCTCACACAGACTGTCCTGCTCACGCAGACTGTCCTGCTCACACAGACTGTCCTGCTCACACAGACTGTCCTGCTCACACAGACTGTCCTGCTCACACAGACTGTCCTGCTCACACAGACTGTCCTGCTCACGCAGACTGTCCTGCTCACACAGACTGTCCTGCATGTCCTGCTCACACAGACTGTCCTGCATGTCCTGCTCACACAGCGTGTCCTGCTCACACAGACTGTCCTGCTCACACAGACTGTCCTGCTCACACAGACTGTCCTGCTCATGCAGACTGTCCTGCATGTCCTGCTCACACAGACTGTCCTGCTTACGCAGACTGTCCTACTCACACCACAGACTGTCCTGCATGTCCTGCTCACACAGACTGTCCTGACAGTCCTGCTTACGCAGACTGTCCTGTATGTCCTGCCCACACAGACTGTCCTGCTTACGCAGACTGTCCTGTATGTCCTGCTCACACAGACTGTCCTGCATGTCCTGCTCACACAGACTGTCCTGCATGTCCTGCTCACACAGACTGTCCTGTATGTCCTGCTCACACAGACTGTCCTGCATGTCCTGCTCACACAGACTGTCCTGCATGTCCTGCTCACACAGACTGTCCTGCATGTCCTGCTCACACAGACTGTCCTGCATGTCCTGCTCACACAGACTGTCCTGTATGTCCTGCTCACACAGACTGTCCTGCATGTCCTGCTCACACAGACTGTCCTGCTCACACAGACTGAGCACCATGTGGTTATTAGTCATTTGTGTGACTGATGATATTGTTGGTCAGATATTTGGCTGATAGAGCGTCCTCTGTGTTTGTGGTCGCTTCATGAATGGACTCTTGTCATGGTTCGACCACACTGGCCAGAAAAACAGACACAAGTCACATGGTTGCAGGAGGAAGTGTGTGTGTGTGTGTGTGTGTGTGTGTGTGTGTGTGTGTGTGTGTGTGTGTGTGTGTGTGTGTGTGTGTGTGTGTGTGTTCAGGCTACTGAAGTGAGATTAGCTGTTTTTGAGAAGATTAAAAGCGCAAACACAGAGAGGCTGTTAGGACCCTCCTACAGTGTCTAATCCGAGCTAATGGATGCACCCCCAACTCACACTACACACACACACACACACACACACACACCCGCATACACTCACAGGAAGTGAAGCATTGAAGGAGGGAGAAGACACGAGGAAGAAGAGCTCAGAGGAAAACCAGAAGAAGAAGAAAGTGAGGGGCATTCCTTTCATTGCTCGACACAAAGACCTCATTCTGCACCGCAGAGATGGAAAAACAAGAAGGAAAGAAAGGCCAAACGAGAGGAAAGATGGATCAGAGGGGAGGGAGTGTGGGCGTGAGAGAGATGGATGAAGATGGATGAGGAAAAAAGCACAATGAGAAACACAGTGGACGGCAGAATCTGAGATAGAGGAGCTGAGCATGAGCAGAGAGTCCGACTAATCTCATTTAGTCTGCGCAGACTTCCCTCTGACCCGCTGCCCCGACGCTCAGACCTTTCAGTCTGGCTCCAAACGGCATCTTCAACTTATCCCGGGACTTTTATTGACTTTCCAGAGAAATTCATGTCGTCCTTTCACTCTGCACACAAAGCTAGATGTTCAGCAGCAGCTCGGACAGTCTGACTTAAAGCTGCAGTTAAACACGAGAACAGATGAAACAAAACAAATGAAGGTTTCTTATAATATCGAGATGCTTACAGAGCTGATGCAAACACTTCTATGATCAGATATCTATATTAAATATTGAATATTAAATATCTGACTTTCACTGCATGTCACCGGCTCTTAAATGAAGTGAGTAAACACAAACTTTATATTTTTGTATTTAAAAATGTCACTTAAATGCTGCAGTCTGAATTATTTAAATGTCACTAATGTTTTCAGGGTTTGTTTAATATGAAATGTCAAAAACGCGGCCGATACTTTTTGTCACTGTAAGTTTTCATGTGAGAGCAGTGAGTTATTATCACATGCACAGTTTTACAGCCAGCTGCTGTGAATTCTTTGTCGCTTTATTGAATCCATCTCGTCACAGATGAACGTTTGCTAAATATCCGAACTAACTTGGCAACCGTGACTAGACACGACACATCTGTCGGCTTGGATCTGTCCACATGTTGAAGTGTGTTTGACTCTGGAGACAGAAACACAAGAAAAACTGTGAGGCAACATTTAGTTTGGACGGTCGGCCTGCAGATCGCAGTCGGTTAAAGCCCGTCAGCCAAACTCGTCCGCATAGTCTTCTCCTGTATGAAAATAATAATAATGCTGAGTTTTTCTACAGTTAGCTGAACGTCTGAGCAGGGTCACAGTGGATCCTACAGTGGACTCTTTTATTTCCATGTCTAAAGGCTGGGCATGGATATATCATAGAAGTGTGCATATCTGTGTTTACGACCAGCTCCAACAGTTACGAGCTTTTGTTGAAGACATCGTTTGAAAGATTTCTCATCAAACATCACAGATGGTTTCATTCAGCTCGACCGCTGCCAAACTAATTCAGAGCAGCAAGATGATGGGGTACGAAGAAATTTGGAAAAAATCCTACTACACCAACTTCTCCTCCTCCTCCTCCTCCTCCTCCTCCTCCTCCTCCTCTCTCATCCTATTCCCAGTCCAGACTTTCATTTCATCTCTCTCTTCATCCACATCCCTTTGCTCCTCTTTTTGGATTCCCTCTCTTCTCCGCTCCTCCTGATAAACTCAACTTATTCGCTCACTAATATTTCCTTAATTCTCCCCCCTGCTTCCCCTCTGCTCATCTCCTCCTTCAGCCCCTCTCTCTCTCTCTTTCTCTTTCTTCCTCCTCCTCCTCCTCCTCCTCCTCCCGGCTCCAGGCCTAATTTGAGGAGATCCACTGCCAAAGCAATCACAGTGAGAAAACCCCACAATGCAAACGACAGAAGGGGAGCGAGTGTGTGAAGCTTAAATGATGTTGCTACGAGTGAAAAGAGGAATTCAAGAGTAAACAGGCAAACAGAAACCCGGTGAATGTTTGAGAGGGACGGCACGGCGGGAAGTCAAAGAGAAAAAGGGAAATGAATCCTCTTTCTAGATGAAGCTCACGTCACACTTCAAAGTTAGACACAGAAAATTCATCTGCAACTATGCGTAAGTACACAGCTCCATGAAATAAGTGTCACATCTTTACGGGAATCAAGAATGAAAAGAATTAAATCTAATAATAAGCAGAAGTCCAGAATCGCTGCCCTGTGGCACTCCCTGACACAAGACAACACAACTGTCCTGTCCCGAGGGATGAAGGAGGAGCCGAGGTAAGCGTGAAGCGAGCAGGAGAAGCTTCAGGAGGATGAAGAAGAAAGAAATGATTTCTGACAGAAGTCTGAAAGGAAACGAGCTACAAACCATCTGTGAATTATTGAAAACGCTGCGATGCTCAGTGCAGCATTTTCATCTAATATTAATAAAAACAGGCTGCAGACGACAGATGATGGAGTCAGTCACACCCAGCGGCTCCACATGGGAAAAAACATTTCATGGTTTTATCAGTCAGACACTGAAAGCAGACAGAAGAGGAAGCGTGCACACACACACACACACACACACACACACTCATCTCAGTTCATACCTGCCATCATATTATGTAAGACATTATGGCCCCCCGGCTCACTGACACACACACACACACACACACACACACACACACACACACACACACACACACACACACACACACCAGTCCTGCCATTGTTGTCTTACCTCTGCAGGTGTCTCCGTCCGCCTCCGCTCGTTCTTTATCCCGTCTTGTCTCTTCTTCTTCTTCCTCCCTTGCCACGCTCGTCTCTCTGCTTCTTCTTCTTCTGTCTTGGTTGTGTCTTCCCCGTCCACTCACTCGTGTCTTTTCTCGTGTCTTTTCATGCACTGATGCTGCAGTGGTACATAAAACACACCCTGCTGAGCTCTGCCTCTCCTCCCTCCTTCCTTCCCTCCCTGCTGCTCTCTGATTGGCTGCTTCATAGAGATGACATCAGCCTCTTTCATTGCAGCCTCTCTCTGTCTCTCTCTCTCTCTGTATTCCCCTGATACCTCCAGCCCCTCCCTTCTCCTTTACCTCCATACTAGCCCTCCTCCTCCTCCTCCTCCTCTATTTTTACCTCCCTCCATCCCTCTCTGTCTGCTCTCTGTTCTGGTTTTTGTGTCTTACTGGTGGCCGGCCTGGTTGGAAGAACATCAGTGAATAAAAACAACATTTACCAGCCGACACAGGTCACTTTGAATAAGTAATTAAAACAGAAACTCAGGACGGCAGCCTCACAGCTCGATGGACAGGAGGCATACTGGTTTCTGAGGACGACTGTCTTCATTAATCGTTAAAAAGTCTAATTTAAAATGATGGAAATATTGTTGATGTTTCCGTTTTGCTTTAACAGGATTTTAACAGTGAATTAGTTCATTTAAAAAGTGACGTGACAGGAAACATGAGGGTGAACACTGACCTGCTGTGTCTGTCTCAGAGGACAAACCTAAACAAATCTGTTTCATTTGAAGTGCACGCTGAATTCAGAGGGTGAGGTGAACCCGGCAGCTGCAGGTCCGTTCCTGTTTCTGTGTTTTAACACGCTCAGAACTCGTGTTCTGCTCTGAAATCTGAAATCTGTTCAGCTTCATGCTGGTCCTCCTGTCTACTGTACCTAATACACTGACTGTGGATCAGTACCTCATGCAACCACACTTCAAATAATTAAAAATGTAAATGTAGTAAAAGGCTGCTGCGCCTTCCACATACGAAAAGCAAGGTACGAGAAACTACAGCAACACTTACGAAGTCTTTCACAGTTTTATGTCACTGTTTAAAGGTCCAGTGTGTCACATTTAGGAGACCCGGCTGTGTTCAGTCGCACAAAAATAAGAATCTTTGTGTTTTTGTTGAATGAGACTTTTATATTTACAGACATCCACAACTACACAGTTAGATACCGCTAAATCCTACAAACTGGACCTTTAAGTGCAGCTGTTAGTTCATGTTGGAGAAGCTTCATTCCACAGTACAAACAAATTTCCAAAGAACACGATGCAGAATATTCCAGGAAACCATGTGGGAACCATGTGGAAACCATGAGGGAACCAAAAGGAAACCATGAGGGAACCATGTGGAAACCATGTGGGAACCAAAAGGAAACCATGTGGGAACCAAAAGGAAACCATGAGGGAACCAAAAGGAAACCATGTGGGAACCAAAAGGAAACCATGTGGGAACCATGTGGAAACCATGTGGGAACCAAAAGGAAACCATGTGGGAACCAAAAGGAAACCATGAGGGAACCAAAAGGAAACCATGTGGGAACCAAAAGAAAACCATGTGGGAACCAAAAGGAAACCATGAGGGAACCAAAAGGAAGCCATGTGGGAACCAAAAGGAAGCTATGTGGGAACCAAAAGAAAACCATGTGGGAACCAAAAGGAAACCATGTGGGAACCAAAAGGAAACCATGAGGGAACCAAAAGGAAACCATGTGGGAACCAAAAGGAACCAAAAGGAAACCATGAGGGAACCACGTGGGAACCAAAAGGAAACCATGTCGGAACCAAAAGGAAACCATGAGGGAACCAAAAGGAAACCATGAGGGAACCAAAAGGAAACCATGTGGCAACCAAAAGGAAACCATGTGGGAACCAAAGGAACCAAAAGGAAACCATGAGGGAACCAAAAGGAAACAATGTCGGAACCAAAAGGAAACCATGTGGGAACCAAAGGAAACCATGTGGGAACCAAAAGGAAACCATGAGGGAACCAAAAGGAAACAATGTGGGAACCAAAAGGAAACCATGTGGGAACCAAAGGAAACCATGAGGGAACTATGTGGGAACCAAAAGGAAACAATGTGGGAACCAAAAGGAAACCATGTGGGAACCAAAGGAAACCATGTGGGAACCAAAAGGAAACCATGAGGGAACCAAAAGGAAACAATGTGGGAACCAAAAGGAAACCATGTGGGAACCAAAGGAAACCATGAGGGAACTATGTGGAGATTTTCCAACTCTGTTGGGAAATGAAGCATAAAACCAAAAAAACTGATTTGATGAATTTAAATTCAATGTTCAGCTTTTTTTCTGCTTTGAGTGACACAATGTTGAACTTTCTTCAGTTGATCAGTTAGCGTGTTCGTTAGAGCTTGTTTAATGATGATAATTAAATTTTCTGTTTAACTTTGAATCTGTCGACTGACCCGGTCCAGACCAGCTGAACTCAGCCTGACAGACCAAAGATGAGTTCAGCTCTCCACATCTCTGACACATCAATCTCCATCACCGTCTGTCGCTTTGGAGGCTTTTCCCGCTCCTCCTCCTCCTCCTCCTCCTCCTCCTCCTCCCCCTCCTCCTCCTCTTCTCTGTCAATAAAATGGAAATGTTTGTTCTCTCGTACTCAGAATCAGAGGTCAGTAACACTTGTGTGGTATTTTGTCATCTGCCTAAAAAACACCCCCACTTCCTGTCTGCAGAAAGACAGACAGACATGTGAGAGGACAGATGGACAGTGTGTGTGTGTGTGTGTGTGCGCATCATTTCATGTGTTGAGGGTGATTCAATCAGCTGCAGTCAGTGACAACATCAGGATAAAGTCTGATGTAAACTTACAGAAACATTATATCAAGTTATTTATTAAGTAATAACATGTTAATAATAGAGGTTAATAATAAAGGTAACAATCAAGTGATACCATGTAATAACCAGGTATTAACAATACGAATATCTAGGAAATATTAAATGAAATTCATGTAAATTAAAGGTTAATTATTAAACACATTTAAAGAGTGTCCGTCATTTTAAAATCATCAGACACGTTAAATAAATTCTGATCTCTGTGTTGTGGACAGATTAAAACAGAACCTGAAATGTTCATCTTTACGTTGATATCTATGTTTTTTATTTTGGCGGTTTCCTGGAAGCTGTCACACTGTGTCGTGAGGGAAAGAGACGAAGACGTCGTGAGTTCATCGTAGCATCTTCACCGTCAGTGAACAGAGGGGCTGACCCGGCTCTCTCTGCCCAGACGGAGGCAGTTTCCTGGGGGAGAGTTCACCGAAGAGTCGGCAGAGAGGACTGAGCGGGCTGCAGTGACTCTTCCACATAGAAACAGGAAACTCAGATTAAATGTACAGATGCCACACATCAAATTAAAGAGACATGAAGGTACATGGTACCCTGCTAACACTGAAATGATTATATTAGGGATTACAGAATGCTAACATGGTGACATTAACGAGGTAATGCTAATGCTGCTTCAAGTCCAGCTCCATGAAGGTGGAGCAAACCTCTGAGCACTGCGGAGGAGGGGGCCACAGATCTGTGTCTACATGATGCTGCTTTAAAAATGTATAGAAGATACATTTTGTATATTTCTTAAAAGTTTTCTGACATTCCTTGAAATCAGGATGAGGCTTTGGGACAGTTCTCTCTCATCACGAACATGCATCAGCTGCGATCTGTGGAGGGAAACATACAGCACAGAGAAGCGGTTATTTCCACGTCGTCCTGATTCTGCTTTCACTTTCATCTTCTGATCTTCTGCTCAGCAAATTGAGTTTCCTGCCCAGCAGACGGCAGCTCCATTATCTCCTGCAGGTTGTTTGTCTCTCCTCCTCCTCCTCCATACCTTCCTTCTGCCTCCACCCTTCCCTCCTCCATCTGCATGTCCTCCCTCACTTAAGGCTTAATTAACTTAACCTGTATTTGTGTGTGTGTGTGTGTGTGTGTGTGTGTGTGTGTGTGTGTGGGCGATGGTTGAGATGCAGTGATCAATACAGCAGATGAGGATCTTTCTCTCTCATCTCGCATGTCCTTGTCTCTTGTCTGCCGTTGTCTGTCTGGGACATGTCATCACAAACACACACACACACACGCACACACACACACACTCCTTCCATATGGATACAGTTTACCGTAAGTGTGACTCAGCCTTTGTGACTGGAATACAAAACAAGAAGATACTGCAGCTCACACACACACACACACACACACACACACACACACACACACACACACACACACACACACACACACACACACACACACACACACACACACACACACACACACACACACACACACACACACACAGATGACAGACGACCTGTCATCTCCGTCATTTTAAGTATGAAGGTGGAGAGTGAGAGCTAAAACGAAGCAAGAGGAGAGAGCGAGCAGCGCTAATGGAGAGAGAGATGTCGGAGGGTTAACGGTTTTATTTAATTACACATCAATAAATCCTGTGAGGCAATTAGACCCATTAGGCTTATGAATTCTGCTGCCTTTATTCTCCTTGTGGATCACACACACACACACACACATCACTGCACTTTCATTCATTTCCTAACCTGAACCTGATCCCTGACTAACAGCAACTGATGCAAGTTCATGTCCCGACTCTAAACCTGGATCCTAAGAACAAACAAGTCTTTAACCTCAGTGTAATCTGAGGTTTAGTCCTGATCTAATAGAAACAATCTTTGACCATTATGCTAATTCAAAATCAACCTTTAGTCAACGCTTGACCTGAAACTTGAGCACTAAAAACATCAGGAACTTTGATTTGAAGTCTACAGTACATATAATCAGGCTCACAACATTAGGCTGTTAAAAATTTAATCTAGAACTTTATATTTATATATAATTTGCATTAGAGCAACATTCTGTCCGTAGACGCTGCTGCCCCGGATACACTTTGGATCAGCTGAAGGCTCCAGAGATGAAAAGAGGATTCAAAGGAACATTTCATGATAAAACTATCGGATAGTTCTTAAGACACAGAGGTGACGCTTCAGGTAAAGTCACGTGATCACAGGTAGGATTTACAGACCAATGTGTGCAACGAGCAGTGAAACACAACATGAACTAAATGAGCAGAAACACAGTAACAGTTACATGATCGTCTTAATGTGTGGCCGGTCCCTGCATATGATTTACAGCTGAGTTTACCAATCAATCGATCAATACAAACAGTAACCGATCAATACTGAGCGGGAGAACAGATTCCCCCGAACAGAATTTGAACAAAGAGAGTCGACTAATGTGAAAAAAAACAGACATAATGATCTAAAATAATAAAACAGAATAAACATCAGAGATTATAGCAGCTGTAAGCAGAGCTTTGTTTATGTGGGGACGCCTGGTCGTTGAATTAAACCGTCTGAAGCCAAAGTGCACATCGCCATCTAGTGTCACACCTGGCACAGTGCAGGACACTGACGCTGTGATGTGATCCTGCTGCAGTCACGTCTGACAATATTTATAAGAAATGCTGGAGGTTCATTCAAATCTGAGTTGTCTTTGACACAGGTGAGCCTCGGACCGTCACAATAAAAGCAGTTAAAAGATTGGAATTAACCAAAATTTGGGACCTGTAGCTTTGCCGTGTGAAAGGTGGATGGATTTTCTTGGAAAAGAAGAAGTGCTAACGAACACAGAAAACAAAATCTAAGAGAAATAAATCATTTTTGCAAAGCTGTCTGACTGTTAGCGACATGTTCTCACTCATAACAATAAATTATAATAATTATAATAATAATAATCAATAAATTACAACGCTGCCTCTTATTGGCTAGTGTTCAGTGCCCTCATGAACTTTGATCAGCATCTTCACACACCTGGCAGGTGGCTGGATTAGCTTGGTAAGTTCTCCTCATTGTGAACAGAATTAAAGAGAGCCGAGTGTGAACTTCATTATATTTGTATTTTACGTTGATTTTAACAGGTGTCGCTCAATAAAGTCGATTTGATCAAATGTTTTGTGTGCAGAGAATCTTTAAATTGTTAAAAATACTTGTTCAGTGCATGTTTGGAGGAGACGAAATTAAATTCACGTGTTTGCTGTAAATGAACCAAAATAACTCCTGTTAAATTATAAAAAAACTTCATTATAAACAATGTTCTTGACCTCTGTGCTGTGGGAAGTGAATGAGTAAAATATTTGACTGCAGCCAGATAGCAAATATTCTGTCATCACTGAACTTCGACTACTATTACTCATTACAAAAATAATCAGCTTGTACTTGAGTCATTTAAGATAAGCTAAATAAAAAGTAAAAGCAGCTCTAAGCTGAAGCAAACTACAAGAGACAAAACAGATTTACTCCACAGACCTCAGACAGTGACTGTAATAGATTACAGAGGCGGTGAAGCTTCCTCGTTGTTGGCGTCAGAGTTCACTTCAGAGCTGTTGACGTCGCAGCTGGCATCAGTGGAGGCGCTGTGAAGCAGAGTGGTGGTGTTCGAGTTCTCTGGAGCCTAGAAGAAGAAAACAGGTGACAGCAGGTGATCAGCCATAAAGTGTGAAACAAATGCTCAGATATGAGCATCTATGTACATGAAATGAAAGAATATGAACAGCACCTTCGACTCAATCCTTCACTGGAAACTGGATCATATTTTATGGAGAAATAAAGTTTGTTAGCCGGGCTGAGCTCAGAGCACCGGGGGAGTGTTAGTGTTTGTAGTTCAGGCGTTTTGGGATTACCAGAAACAGGAAGTGGTGATGGATTTTTTTTTTTTACTGCCCTGTTTCCTCTTTTTCAGTGTACACACACAGAAACTCAAAACCCGCAAAAAACAATAGAAGCCTGTGGTTTGTGATATTTTCACATATCTGCATCGTTCCTGTTTCCTAAAAAGCAAAAGAAAAACTTGCTTCTCATGAAGAAAGTAAAATGTGGTTTCTCCTTTTTCTTAACAAGCCTTTAAGTGCAACATGCCGGTCACAGGCCTGTGCACAGAGCAACTAAGTATTTACATAAATAAAGAAGAAAAGTTGCGGGTTGTTTAGAAATAAAAACTTTTAGGACATGTCGACACTTTTTACTGTAATCAGCTGTTGCAAAAAAAAAAACCTCAAACAAAGAAAAATGCTGCCAGTCAAACTTTTTACTCACTTGGTTCTGAGAACCAGCTGCGGTGGCGCGGCCGTTGTCTCCGTTCAGGTCTATATATCTGCCCTGAGAGTACTCAACAGATATTCTGAAAACCACACAGGTCAGAACATCAGTCTGTTTGTTTATTAAGATTTAGATGTTAACATATATATTTATATCTTTAAGCCACCTTTCTATTTTTAACAATACAACCATAATAAAAAAATACCTCAATACAAATCTACACATTCATACAATATCATTAAATATATAACAAAACCGTCCATATCACATCCAAATACAATTGAACTTTTTGGTTAAAACATGTTTTACTTTCTACAATGAAAAAACCTTTTGTTCTGCTCCCTTTTTTTATGAGTTACAGTAAAATAGTTTTTCTCTGCACACAAAAAGTTTTTCTCTGAATTTAGTTCCGGGCAAGTTACAACACAAATCATTGAAATCTTTCTTGGCCTTAATGAACCTTTGAGAGAAAGTGTTTCTCATGTAGAGGCATGCAGAGTAGTTGTGAGTGTGTGTGTTTCCTGCTGTCTTACCTTTGTATCTGGTGGCTCTGAATAACAGCCCAAACACTAACAACACCGCCATCATCATAAGCAGCGCGAAGCCCACATACAGCAGGTTCCCTGTGGCAGAACACGTTTGTTTTACACCATCACCTCCTGGTTCATTATAATAAAATACAGTGTATGTCCGTGCTGGGTAAACGTACATGAACCAAGTCGTGCTGTTGCTCTCTCGGTTTGCTGCTGCTCAGTCTGCTCGGTGGTTTCAGGCGAGGCTGATGAAGATGTGAAACTTACAGAACTGGAGCTTAAATGCTGAGTCGTCGTTGGTGTGAAGGCTGATGTTGGAAAAGTTTGGAGAGTCCAGTTTGGTTTTGAAGTGGTTGGAACTGTGAACAAAGAAGACGCAATGATAATGAGACACTTCCTGCAGACTGTGGAGAAAGAAGTACACCATCTGCATAAATTATCATGGGAGATGCAGACAGAAGTGCAGTTGTTCTAAAATTCACTTCTGAAAAGTAATTTCACGAAGCATAGGTTTGTATGCACGTATATGCATAAGTATATGAAGATCTTGTTGTCTCTTTATATGTGCATTGATGCACGTATTATAGATGCAGACACTTGATCTAAAATTCACATCAAGAAATCGTCCAAGTTCTCACTAAGTTCCTGTGAACGTACCTGAACCGAGCGGTGCTGTTCCTCTCTCAGTCTGCTCTGTGATTTCAGGCGAGGCTGGTGAAGATGTCAGACTTCCAGAACTGGAGCTTAAACTCGGAGTCATCTTTGCTGTGGAAGCTGGTGTTGAAAAAGCCTGGTGTTGTGGAGAAGTTGCTGCAGTCAATGGTCAAAGGTCAGGAGTTCAGAAAGTGTTCAGCAGCCTCTGGTGTCTGATGCTGTTTTATTTATTGAATCAGAGACACTGTCAAAGTTGATCAGAAGTGCCTGAGTCGGTCTCACATTGTGCCCAACTCATCCTGGTGGATCGACTTTAAACCCCAAGATAACAGCACAAATACTACACGCCCAGAATGAGTCACAGAGAATGTCTTTACCCATGGAGGTGTTACTGTCAGCATGTTCTAGTCTGGAGACACACATGTCTGTTTACAACAACAAGCTATCTATGATGTCTATGAAGGCAGCAACAGGTCTCTGTGACCCTGGACACCACAGTGTGGAGATAGACTGGCACCTACTGTTCCCAACCAGAGACAAACAACTGATACTGCTGAGGACCTCAAGGCCACACGGGACCTCAAGGCCACACGGGACCTCGTGTAACACAAGGATAAAAAACTCCATAACAGTTTTCACCAAAGATGATTTGATAGTTTGGTTTTGAAATGGTTGGAGCTCACATGTTACATCTTTCAGTAGAAACTCATCATCTTTGACAACGAGCTCAAAGTCCTCCTGTGAATCGGGAAACAAAGGTTTACCCAGACCACATACGTACGGTCCTGCATCAGACTTGCTCAGCCGTGTGATGGTCACATGCAGAACTGGATAAGAGAGATATCTTGTCTTGCTATATTCAACCTTGTATCTGCCATTTTCATCCTCGTCACTTGTCGTTTCAACGAGAATGCTTTCTTCACATTCTTGCTTGCAGAAGAACCTCCTGTCTCCGGCGGACATGAAGGAGCATGCGACTGTAATACTTCCTCCTTCAGTTCCTGTTTGGATGCGGCGTCCTGCATGAACACCAACGTTTCCAGCCTGCAGAGCTGTTAAAAAGACCAACAATAACAAGTTAGTATATGTACTTCCTGTAAGACACACAGTAAACTCATTTATCCTATCCTATGATCTCATTTTATTAAAGTTGATAGAAATTATTTTGGTACATGTGTGTATTGCAAAAGGTAGTAGTAATTATAAGTCAACAAAAGCCATTATCAGGAGATAATTAAACTCCTTTACTTGGGGCAGTGACTTCTGCTTTAACACCGGACATAAAACTTTTTTCTGTTTCAACACGAGTACAGTTCAGGAGAACAACATGATTGCAAAAAATTGAAAATTACAAAATTGGGTGTTGTTTCTGCAACACTTAGAATCAGCAAGCACCGCTAACCACACGCTTGTGAAATGAAGCGAGGCTGACACGAGTAGAGTCGGGTCAGATCACACTGGGTGTTGTTTCTGCAACACGAACTTTTAATTTTCACAAGAGTGTGGCTCTTGTGAAATGAAGCGAGGCTGACACAAGTAGGGTTGGATCAAATCACTTTGAAATGTAGTCAGTTACTGTATACAGATTACATTACAACTTTTAGAATTAGTAATGTAATCCATTGGGTGGCAAAAAAGTAATGTAATCTGAATACTTTTAGGTTACTTCAGTTCCAAAACATTGAAAACCCTAGCTCAAGTTCTTGAGTTGCACAGTTTTGAAGGTAAGCTGAGGTGTATATAAAAGTGTGGTAGACAGTAACTAAGTACTGTACCTTTACTCACATACAGTTACATATAAAGTTTTTCTTACAGCTTTAGTTTTTTTAATGAAGAAAACACATGAAGATTTTATCGAATCTGATGTTTGGTTATAAATTATGTAAATATACGTACATCTCAGACTATGATGGCATTTCTCACTAATTTTCTGAAATTTTATAAACAAAACAATCAACTGGTTTGTAGAGAAAAAATCAACAGATGAATCCAGAATGAAGAATAGATAAAAGATATAAAAGACAAATGAACAAACCAGCAATAAAATCCTGCTCCTACATTAACGCGTGAGTCAGACACATCAAATAAGATCGGAGAGAAGTTTTCACGTTTCCCACTTTGATAACATTTTAATGATTATGCTTGAGTTCTACATTAGCTACACTTGTATGTGATCCAACAGCTCTGCTATAAAAAGACACTAATCTAACTGGTTATTGAAATGTTTCTTATCAAGGTTGTAGTTTGCAGTGTTGAACAGCAGTGCAGGGATGTTCAGATATGTTGGTTACATACGAGATGGCTGTAATATTAGAAACACCTCTCAGTATAAGGCACAGCAGTACGACACCATCGCACACTATGACCTTAATAATGAACATAAAGGGGAATCGTGACCTTTCTGACAGCGTAAAACATAAGACTCATTAGAGATTGTACATGTGTACATAATAAAGTGACAGAAACTTATTGTACTCACTGAAAAAGAAGAAGCCGATCAAAACGTGAAGAACTTTCATGTTTGGGTTGCGATGGTTTGATGCCGCTTCTCTTTTTCTTCTCTACTAGTGAACCAGTAACTCCCTAATATCTCTAAGTGATAGAGTCCCTCCTCTAAACACGACACACACAAACTCTCCTCCCCTTTTCATGGCCTGCAAGTTTCTTTATTCAAACTGTGGCTTAATAGCAGTTATGCTGAAATAGATAGACAGATAAAGATAAAGATTCGGGATGAACGCAGTTAGCAACACGCCGGTGAGGAGAGCAAAACTAAACTAACAAAACTAACAAACTACTCTGTGCTCCTTTACACCTTTTCAGCTTATGTCCTCCTCTGTAAGTCGCTTTGGATAAAAGCGTCTGCTAAATGCAATGTAATGTAATAATGTAATGTAATGAGAGCAAACAGCTGAACCACCGAGCGAATGCTGGAGCACGTTTACGAACACAAACATGACTCCAAATGGATGCTACCATTAAAAAATGTGATGCAAATCTTCTAAAAGGAGATTCCAAACTTATCTTCTATGACTCTAAAACGATTTTAGTTCTTTTGTGTTTGTCGCTGCCAAAGCATAATTAAATATGACCTACGAAATGCTGCTGTCAAAGTGTGATGCAGTTTATTATAATAGCATTCAGCTCCTGTATCTCCCTCTGCCATTACACCCTAATGCAATCAGTGCTTCCCCTGCCATTATTATCACTAACTCACACTTACACTACATACTGTCAGGCCGGGACTCAAATGAGGACTCAGATGCAGAGTTAGGCAGTAAGCTGTTTTATTCAGGACGGCGAAAATCCTCGACTGAGTGAGGCTATGAAAAGGCCCTAAACTAAAGAAAACAAAAATCACTCCAAGGAGGAAAAAACACTGAACTACTCTAAATAACAAAATCAAAATCACTCAACGAGGAACAATAAAGCTAAGACTACTCGTATTAAAGATTAACGAAATCAAAATCACTCATAAAGAGGAAAAACAAAAAGGCTATGAAACATCAACTTAAGGCTCAAAAACGAGGCTGAAAACACACTAGACTAGATACAAAGTAACAAAAAGCTAGACTAGGAAGTACAACAGAAAATCACTCATATGAGGAAGAAAACAAAAGAATACTTGAGCTAAGGAGCTGTGGCTATGGACTGTGAACAAAAGGCTTTGGTGCACGCTATGAAAGACGAAACACTTTGGCACGGGACAAAGGGAGACACAGACAATATATACACAAGGTGATGGGGAACAGGTGGAAACAATCAGGGCGGGGAAGACAATCAGACCGGTGACACACGAGGAAGGGCAAGTGACCTGAAACGAGAGGAGAGTTATCTTTCAAAATAAAACAGGAAGTGACGAGACATAACAAAAACCCAGCTTGACCTCACCGCGGTGCGACACATACAAAACACGTGAAACTGTAGGAGTACAGTTGAAATGACTAGAATGAATCAGCAACTATTAATAATCATTTATTAAAAAGCAAAATAGTTCCAGCTTCATAAATTTACATTTGCTGCTCAGAATCAGGTTTGCACATGTTTTTACATACAGGGAATTTCCTTTGGTGTTTCCATGCACAACCACAAAAATAATGTTATTATAACATTATATATTAAGATAAATACATAACAGAAGCTTATAAACCTATAACACATTTTACAAACATAATACATTAACATTAATTTAATTTAATAGACCACCAGCCAATGTCAAGTTTATGTTACAGCTGCTTGAAATTACCAGCATTGGTAATTACCAAAATCATTTTTTATGTTTCTGTAATGGTTCATACATCAGCATGCGTAAGATATTTAACAAAAAATATAAATTTATCATTATTATCCATGAATTTTCAAATTAAAAGTAGTAAAGCACAATATTATATAGTTTATATTATAGTTTCAAATTATATAGTTTAATTTACTTTCATTCCTGAACAGAAGGATTAGTTTTAGTGGTTGAATGTTACGCAAAAATTAATAAATTTGGGTATAAAAAGGTGAATTCAGTTTGAACTGAAAATGACAGGTCGGGTCAGGTGGTCTAATAAATTCTGTTCAAACAACACATTTGTGTTCATGTCCCTGAGGACAGAACTGTAACATCTTATCACCTACTACGTGAAAAACATGACGTGCTTCAGATTATTTACACAGTTAATTCAAACCAGCTTACCGTTGGTGACTGAGAGAGTAAATGCAGCAGCGCGGGAGCTAAGACACAGTGGAGTACACAGCGTTCGCTTCTACCCGAGGCACAGAGTACACAACATTATCCCTGTCACCACGGATGGCGCTGTTGGACGAGCCAGCGGTCCGGTTGGAAAAATTCAACTCAGAGTAGGTGAGTTTACTCGAGTTGTCAGCCTGGAAAAAAAGAAAACAGAGAGAGGTCAAAGTTTCAGTGTGTTCTCAGTCTCGTCATGCTTTAATAGTTTGATGTACTGTTGAAGTCAGGCGATGTAGTTTAAAGAGCAAGAAAGTCTGCATGTAGAGACAGAAGACAGGACGTTCAACCAGGAGACTGATGTCTGTGCTTAACTTTTTTAGGATGTTTTCCTAAACCTTAACACATTGTTTTTGTACCTAAACCTAACCTAAGTGCAACGGTTTCATGTTAACCATGCACATTTTATTTTGAAAGTCCAACTAGATGCACATCCAGAAATGAAGCTTACAGTGTCTTGTTAAAGAAGGGGTTAAACCTTGGGGAAGAGGTGGGTCCAATTTCACCTCTTCTCTAAAAAAGATTACCTGGATGACTGAGAAGCTTCACAGACTCCCACGTCATGTTTCAGGGATGCAGTGGTCATAGCTGGTGATGATGCCCCCCCCCTCTTGTTCATAACTCAATTATAGCCCGGTGTGAGTTCACATTCAGTATCTTCTTCTAAACTGTTTTCTGAGTCCAAAGTTGAAATAAATAAAGTTTTTTCTTACTGTATTTTGAGAACGGGCGTAGGTGTGAACTGAAGAGAGTCTCATAGGAGCTGTGTTCCCTCCGTCCTCTCTGATGTCCTCGTACGCTCGGTTGGTCTACAGGGGAAGATGAGTTTGGTTCGTATAAATATCAGTGAGTTTCACAAACAGTTTTGATGCATGGATGTCCAAAATGTGCCAAAACTCACTTCTGTGACAGACGCATACTCTGTTTCCATCCGAGGTTCTGAAAAACACGCCATTTAAAAATTTACAATCCACTGTTTAAAGATGGACTCAAAAGATTCAGTTTGTCCATAAAATCAAGTGATCAGCTGAACGGTGTCTCTGTCATTCGTACGTCTGTTCTCACACTATGTAACTTTGGGCTCCGGGTCGGGAGTTTTCAGTAAGGGAGATGTGACTTCAACCAATACCATGCCTGACTAGGCATAACCTAGAAAGAGACAGACAGACCTTCCACCACAGAAACCACAGACAACAGTTCAGAGGGTGAGGTTAGGAGTAGTTTAGTGAGGGCCAGTCTTAGCTATGGGCAATGTGGGTGGCCGCCCGGGGCGCAGTCTCCGTGAGGGTCGCCCGAAAAAGAAAAAAAACTCGCCAATATTTTCATGAAGTTAGCGAAGCGGGCGCCCGGGGGGTTGACAAGGCGGAAGGGGCCGGCGGCCAATCTAGGACTAGGGCGCACGGGCACGAGTAAAAGTTCGCCCCGGGGGCCCAGGGCGCAAATGTGGCCAGGACCGGCGCTAGGTTCAGTGCAAAGAATAGAAGATCTGCAAACATTTAGAGAAATGTCAAATTTGGATTCATCTTCAAGCAGACTGGCGGCTGAGAGATTTTGTCTTATTAATGTATTTGTAATGTATTTGTATTCTGTATAGAAGATCACTGGTGTAGACAGCTTACTATGTCATGATAAAGCCGTCTGTAATGGCTCAATCCCACGGTTGCAACGTCATAGAGCCGTGCCTGGTGGATTCCAGGGGTAATGGTAAAGTTCCAGTTACAAGCACACCTTTAGCCTGAGCAGGAAGTTCTTTTAAATGTAACTGTGACCTCAAACATCTCATTTTTAAGTTTTTTTTGTCGATAAATGGGATTTTTCGGGAAGCGGTGTTTGTTGCCTGTTGCCTCACCCTTTGGTTTAGAAGACCTCTTCCTGCAGTATATCAGCACAGCCAGCGCTAACAGGACGACCATGACAGCCAGAGTCACACCTATGTACAGCCACACACCTGTGGTAGTTTGAGGAGAACAACGAGTTTACACTGATACAACTCATTGCTGACAGTCGGCTTACACATTTAATTTACAAATGCGCAGGTGAACCTGTCGATCAAATCGTGTGTGGATGTACCTGGAGTACTTGTCAGTGTGGAGGCTGATGGGACTGGTGTTGTGAAAGCTGGTGGAGGTTTTGAGGTGGTTGGATCTGCGAACAACAAAAACACAAAGAAACAAAAGATGCTGTGTCAGCTGAACTGTTCTTCAGAGACACAAACAAACTTCTACATTTTCAGTTTTTCATTCTGTTTTAAGTAGAAACTCCACACCTGTGACAATGATGTTGAACTTCCGGAAGGGATCTGGTAATAAAGATATGTCCAGACCACACCGGTACAGTCCAGAGTCAGACTTGTTCAGCTGTGTGATGCCCACAAACAGAGATCCTGCTGTAGAAGATCCTTTTATAAATTCAATGCTGTATCTGTCTTTCTGAACTCTGACACCAGTTGTTTGAACAAGAATGTCTTTTTCTTCACATCCGTCCTTGCAGAAGTACTTCCTGTCTTCAGAGTTAGTAAAGGAGCATTGAACTACGATATTTCCTCCAGGTCTCTCATAGATGGTTGTTACTTCTTCTTCATTTCCATCCAGCTTTGCTGTTGAAAACATGAACAATTGACAGTAACTAAGTTGTAACATTAGTACATTGGAGTCTTTAAAGGTACAACATGTCAGATATTTACTGTATTAAATCATAAAATAAATATGCTGTGTCTTCAGAGATTAAGGAAACATGCTCTAATGAAGTACAAGCTTCTTGATGAAGAAATGTCAGATTGTGTCTGACCTAAGAAGCTCCAAATATTAGAGATGATTTAAAAGACGTTCAGAGCCCAAAAGTTGGTTTCAATCAAAAAAATATTTCCACCTTCATCGTACCCGTCTTTCTAATCTCATGGACACTGTAAGATTCTGTTGGGACATCCTGACCCACAGTGCATCGTGGAAAGTGACAAAGACATTGTAAAAGTTGGCGAGCTACCCGGAGCTGAGGCTGTTTGCTGGGACAGAGTTCACCGTAGTGTCAGTGTGGAAGACTGGGCAGGTAATGGTGACTTTTCTACGTATAAAATAATTGATCATGACCCTCATAAAGTTTACAAAGACACTAACTAAATCACTTCAAGTAATCATCATCTGTAAACAGCAGGACCTCCTCGGCTCTCACTGAGAAGGGGGCTGCTTTCTCCAGTAAGTGAGCCGTAGAGTTATTTTGCAGCACAGACTGAAGTCTTCAACAGACGTAGAACCTGCATCATGAAATAAAACCTTGTTGCCTCATTTTGCCCTCATGGAGATTCAGTGTTTCAATCTGGTAACCTGTATGAGCTTCAGTCTGGGGAGGGGGTGAGACGGCTTTCCAGTGTTCTGAATTCAGCTGCAGTGTACTATTTTTAACCACAAGGTGTCAGTATTCTGCACAATCTTACATAATGTACCTCTAAAGGCCAGAACCACAACAGCTCAGTTATTTTCATATATTTTAGACATCACTCTCAGTCTCAGACTTATTTTCTCACTAATCCTGAGAACAGAACTGAATGAACTGATCTACAGTCAGCAACAAACAGTCAACTGTCAGTCAACAGAGAAAAATCATGAATATGAGCAGAAACTCACCATCTACAACAATGATTTCAATCAGCTTGTATGATGATCGTGTTGATCGTGTTGTACCCGAATCACACCGGTACAGTCCAGAGTCAGACTTGTTCAGCTGTGTGATGCCCACATACAGAGATCCTGCTGTAGAAGATCCTTTTGTAAATTCAATGCTGTATCTGTCTTTCTGAACTCTGACACCAGTTGTTTCAACAAGAATGTCTTTTTCTTCACATCCGTCCTTGCAGAAGTACTTCCTGTCTCCAGAGTTAGTAAAGAAGCATCGAACTACGATATTTCCTCCAGGTCTCTTATAGATGGTTGTTACATCAGGAGCATTTCCATCCAGCTTTGCTGTTGAAAAGAAGAACAATCGACAGTTAGCATCTTTAGTTCCTGTAAGAAATCACAATAATTCTTGTTTCAGATCTGATCTACAGTCACACTTGGAGCTGCTTAGGTCAGATAGGGACGTCTCAGAGACAACTGTTAAATCAATGATGTCACATTGCAGCAGCTGTCAGTCAACAGTGAATCAAAAAACAAAAACAACTCACCATCTACAACAATGATTTCAATCTTCTCGTATGATGATCGTGATGATTGTGTTGTACCTGAACCACACCGGTACAGTCCAGAGTCAGACTTGGTCAGCTGTGTGATGGTCACATACAGAGATCCTGCTGTGGATTCAATGCTGTATCTGCCACTCTGATGTTTGTAACGATTTGTTTTAATGAGAACGTCCTTTTCATTACATTCTTCTCTGCAGAAGAACTTCCAGCTTTCAGAATAAGAGCATTTAACTGTAACATCTCCCCCTTCAATTCTTCCATAGACAGTGGTGGCATTGATGAGACCAGTGTTTTCATCCTGCAGAGCTGTTAAAAGATGAACAATCATTAGTTACCGTCTGCACTTCCTGTAAGATGCTGATCACATTAACACAGATCCACAGAGTCACACTGGGAGCTGCCCAGTTCAACCACAGACTGTGACTGACAAACATGGACAGAAAGTGAAAGTTACTGTCTTGTTTGACATCTTTGTCCTTTTCAGCTTTGGATTTTCTTCTCATGTTTTTTGGTCCTTTTTTCTTTTTACAGGATTAATATATCTGTGCTGTCAACCAGACACAAACATATATCCCAGCACAAATTATAGCAGAGCAAACAGTAAAGGAGCAACAACAGAGCCAGAATGACGTTAAATATTGTCAGTTTAAAATGTTGCACCTAACGTCTCTGATTTAAATATTATAATCTTCATAACTCTGTTTTCATCACAACGATCAGTCTAAACACTTTTTCTTTCTTGTTGTGGCTACAAGTTTGCACAGGGCGTTTTATTTTGAAAATCTACAAGGCACTATGCTGTTTCTGTTTTTAACTTCCAGCCAGCTCGATGTGCTCTGTGCTGCTCGTCACAGCTGGCTGCAGCATCTGTCAAACACAGAAGAACCACACGAGCTGCTTTGGGACACTTCTGAAACTCATCGTGGTGTTTCATGTGGGATCACAATCATGATCTAAAACTAACGTGAGCACTCCCTGAACGTGCTGCGGCCGTGTATCAAGGCTAAAGTCTTTACCATGACAACCTGAGTTTGGTTGTTGCATGTCTTCTCTCTCCCCTCAATTTCCTGACTATCTCTCCACCTGTCTATCAAATACAGCCCCTCCCTCCCTGTCTACACATTGGTCCAGACAACCACAAACCACAAGAGCTCAGAGACACTTTCAACATCTGTCTGTAGGATGTGATATATTCTTGTAAAATCGATGACGAACTTTAAAACTTTGCGAAGCTACAACAAACTCCAACAGTCAAAGTGAAGCAGCAAAACACAAACTTAGTTTCTGTAAATATACAAAAACACAACAAACTTCTTTTTCTTAATTAATTAATTCTCACATTTAATAAACTGGAAAACAACTTTGGGATTTGGCAGGTGGTAAAAAAAAACAAGCTATGGAAGCAGATCACTTGTGTGAAATTTTAACGGCAATTCTTACACAATTTTCTGAAATTTCACTGACAAACATAAATCTTTGAATAAAAAAGAAACATGGAATCTGCAGACTGCTGGAAGGAAACCAAACGTGAAACCGTTTGTTGGCTGTGTCTTAGACTTTTTAAAATGAAATGATCATTACTAAAAGTAGTCTGGAAAGTTTGTGCTCTTTATTTCACTTCCTTAAAACGTGCAGTTATTTAGAGGAAGTAACTGGAAGTCACTGTTCTGAACTCGGTTCATATTTTTTCAAGTCTGTCCTAAAACATTAATACATCAATCATCAAGCAATACAGAAAACAAGTAAACATGCTGTAATAACAAGAGAGTGACAGAAATACAACGTGAATGTACTCACAGAGGAAGAAGACGCAGATCAAAGTGTGACGGACGTTCATGATGACAAGGCGCTGAATGTTTTCTGTCGCCTCTCTTCCTTCTTAAGTGTCAAACCAGGAACTTCTTCACTTCTTTAAATGATGGAGTCCCTCCTCTAAACACAGCACACAGCTCTACTCTCCTCCCTCCTCCATCAGTCTACTGCACACGACGGCACCTCAGTGTTATACTGGTGCATTCATTTAGAACTGCAGTCAGATATCGAAGTGTGCATTCACTAAAAGTACATTTGCACCTTACAACTTCCCATTAAATCAAGTTTCAAGTATAACACACTTGAAAAATAAAATAGGTTGTTCTAAAATAGAACAAAAGTTTAAACACACTTAAATGCCAGACAATAGAAGTTGGTCTTTTTATGAAAGCAACTGCCCCCAGAAGGCTGATGCAGAGCGTGTGGCCAGCAGTAGATCAGTTTGTCTTTTAAGTTTGTCTTTTTGCTTTCTTTGTCACTTTTAATGCTCTGGTTACCCCAAGCACGTTTATGTGTTTTTTTGATTGTACTTTCCACCATATTTTTATCATTTCTGCATGCATAATGTTGAAAATCTGCCAGGTTGTGTATTTTTGCATGTTCTTGAATTTTTTTGTCAATTTTTTATTTTTAGCCTAATGTAAACAACGTGAAGTAAAATGCTAGCGTTTAATACCCCACGCACATAAATGTGCGCATTGAAACCCATTCAAACCACTATTTTTGATCCTGCTCAAATACAAAGTATAAAACACGCATATACGCGCCGCGCAGGGCAAAAGATAAGTGTGCCGCGGCCTGGACAGGCGGTCATCAAAACACAATCAAAACAAAACACCCTTCTAATCGTAACGAACATTTTCTGTGACATGACCGCCTGGAAAATGGGCCGTCCGGACTCGGTATCCCAAAGGCTGAGCACGCATCCAGGTCCGTCCATCCGTGGATCATTCTTCATGTAGGTTCGTGTAGCGCAAAACAAGATTTATCATCTCCGTGGTACAAAATAAATCGAAGCTTTTACCCAGCTCCCCAACTCTGGATACGGCGTAGTGGGTGGGTCCCAGGGTGTTTCCAGTCCCTGGAGGCTGGTACTGGAGCGTCCTGGCATTCATCTGTGCCAATTGGATTTCATCATTTCTGGACCTCCACAGCGCTCGCTGCGGTTAGGGAAATGAAATGAAACATGAAATGTTGTGTACTCTTATGTTATATTGTTGTTATTATAGTTATTCATATAGTTCTTGATCTTTTTTATGTTATAATAAATAGTGGAAATGTCAATACGTGAGGTTCTTTGTTACAGCACAAAAAGGGTTAAAAAAACATTAATATTTGATATATGATTAGAACTGATGCTGGTTTAAAAAATAATTTTAAAAATTTCAAAGAAATAATTATTTATAAGATTTTTATAGCTTGATATGTTCATGCACACTTTTATGTGTCAAAGGGTATTTTATGAAATATGACACTACAAAAAAATAAATGATGCATATAAATAGATATTGCTGCTAATCTTTGACATACACCAAGATACAATAATGAAAACATTAAAAATCCAGCTTGCACAAAGTATAATAAAAATAAGTAATTTTTTGTGTTTTTTAGACCAAAAAATGAAGCTGCATCATGACAAACACTTGGCCATTTAAGGGTTAAAAAAAAAAGATAGTCATGAATATTTGATATGTATGATTAGGACTGATGCTGGTCTAAAAAAAAATCTAAAGAAAATCAAAGAAATAATCATTTATAAGATTTTTATAGCTTGATATGTTCATGCACACATTTATGTGTCGAAGGGTCTTTAACGTAATTATTTTTATAAAATATGACACTACAAAAAAAATGCATATAAAATAAATATTGCTGCTAATCTTTGACAAAGATCAAGATGCAACAATGAAAACATTAAAAATCAAGCTTGCACAAAAGTATACTGAAAATAAGTAATTTTTTGTGTTTTTTAGACCAAAAAATGAAGGTGCATCAAGACAAACACTTGGCCATTTAAGGGTTAAAAATAAAAGAAAGCCATGACTATTTGATATGTATGATTAGGGCTGATGCTGGTCTAAATAAAAAAAAAAAAAAAAAATTAATATTAATTTATAAGACTTTTATAGCTTGATATGTTCATGCACACAATTATGTGTCGAAGGGTCTTTAACGTAATTATTTTATGAAATATGACACTACAAAAAAATAAATAATGCATATAAACAAATATTGCTGCTAATCTTTGACATACACCAAGATGTAATAATGAAAACATTAATAATCCAGCTTGCACAAAGTATACTGAAAATAAGTAATTATTTGTGTTTTTTAGACCAAAAAATGAAGGTGCATCATGACAAACACTTGGCCATTTAAGGGTTAAAAATAAAAGAAAGTCATGACTATTTGATATGTATGATTAGGACTGATGCTTGTCTAAAAAAATCTAAATAAATAAATAAATAAATATTAATTTATAAGATTTTTATAGCTTGATATTTTCATGCACACATTTATGTGTCGAAGGGTCTTTAACGTAATTATTTTTATAAAATATGACACTACAAAAAAAACAAACTAGCATATAAATAAATATTGCTGCTAATCTTTGACAAAGATCAAGATGCAACAATGAAAACATTAAAAATCCAGCTTGCACAAAGTATACTGAAAATAAGTAATTTTTTGTGTTTTTTAGACCAAAAAATGAAGGTGCATCATAACAAACGCTTGGCCATTTAAGGGTTAAAAATAAAAGAAAGTCATGACTATTTGATATGTATGATTAGGACTGATGCTTGTCTAAAAAAATCTTTAAAAAAAAATTCAAAAAAATATTCATTTATAAGATTTTTATAGCTTGATATGTTCATGCACACATTTATGTGTCGAAGGGTATTTAACGTAATTATTTTGAAGGGTAACCAGAGGGTTAAACATGCAGTGGTCCAGCTCCCTTTTAAAGAAACCCAACCCTTATCCTTCTGTTTGTAACCATTCCCAAAATTCTGTTCTTGTCCAAACTCTCAGAGAAAGTGGTTTCACCTGAACATTTTGCATTTATGTCATAACAACATATTTGACCCAGAACTTGCTGAATGGACTTTATGACCCAGCTGTCCTGAAAATGCCTCAGGATCCTCCAGGAGGATCTGGAATGTGTTATTGGGGATAAGAATAAGTGAAGGGGAGTAAATGGATGGTGGATATGTGTACTTAGGTGGTACTGTAGGATTTCTCTTCTACAACCTTCTACAAACAAAACAAAACATGCTCTGCACTCCTGTAATTCACCATTTATATTTTCTATTGAGCAGAGAATCCACATTAGCTTCCTCTAGTGCAGTTGTTGCTCTTACACAAGATCGAGACACAAAGAAAGATAATAAGATGGGATAAAGATAAAATGAATAAAACAATGTCATGCACAAGCTACATGAGCTACATCTGTGTGCTCAGTTTAGTCACCTGTTTTTAGAAAATAGGATCATTTTTTGACATGACATGGTGATTACTTCATTATATTACCTCATACATCCTTCTTGATGTAGTGCTAGAAAATAGTAGACTGACTATATATTATAATTTAACTTAATTTTGACTTACAAAAAAAGAATTTTGCTTTTAAGAAGTACTACATGAGATATTATATAATGGAGTATATAGATACAGAAGATATTACAAATAATGCAGCAATAAGGCAATGTGGCATACTTTTTTGTCATGCTAAATGCTGTGCTAACGTTTCCTAATGTTTTCTTAAGCTGCAGTACGCTGAGTTCTCAGGGCCAACATACAAACTGGACCTTTGAGGAACAATAACTATGTATTATGTGTGTGTGAGCTCAGAGTAGATCTGGTCCTCGTCCATGGTGGCTGGATTGAGGCTCTGGTAGGTGGAGTCTTCATGATCATGGACTGCAGGATCGTTCTCATAGTCGTAAACCTGAAACAAAAAACACCTGTCAAAAATATGGACACACCTTTTCAATCAAAAGTTTTTTAGTCATTTTAAACTGAAGACATCTAAACTATGAAATAACACATAAAGTTATGTGGCAAACAAAATATATATATATATTTTTTAGATTAGTAGCACTCCATGCTAAGGTAGCAGTGGTGTTAAAAATATGAATGACAGACAGTAAGGAAAGTAGATTATTTAAGGTGACTTGTGTAGGCTACAGGGTAGCCTCTACAAGGACCTACATATAACTATAAATCAGCCTTAAAGGTGGCTAAACACAGCCGTGTTGCCTAAAGAAAGAATCAGCATATGATGTGCTTTATTTTAGCAGATATATTAGGAACAGTATCAGTCTATCTAATGACAATCTTATGCACATCTTAGCCAACAGTGCAAACAAAGAGTTAAAGGAAGTCACCTCCATGTTTGTGCCGTCTGAGTTTCCTCTGGTCTTCAAACCTGTGGAAGAGACAAAATATTATATATTATATATTATATTTAAATAATATTATACATAATAATGTGTGTGATGTCTGAAGTGTGTAATGGGAAGAAATCAGGAGAAAAAGAATCGATCATAGCCAATGCCATATTTGGTGATGATGTTCTTTTTTCTTGTTGCCTTACCATCAGGTCTGTTGTTTCTCTGAATACACATTATCATCAGTGCCAGCCCCATGATGATGATGACAGCGATGACAAGAATCACAATCACATACAGCAGCACACCTGTGTGAGGTTGAAGAGAAGACAAAGTTTGTCCTAAAGACGCTTCTTCATTGAAGAGAACGACATGTGGGACAAACAAAAATATGCGAATCCTAAAACCAAAAGAGCATCGTCTGGGATCTTTTCAACAGTTTTAAACCTCATGGGTAATGTAGTTTTCATTCATTCAACATGTCTGGCTGAGGCTGAAAAACTAGAAGAAAAGACCAAAGAGACAAACTGTCCATTGTTGGCCTGCTGAGAGGCTTTGCTGGATGCTGGAAGGACACTTAAATGTTTTCAGTCAGACTTAGATCCATCAAATCGTGTGTGGATGTACCTGGAGTACTTGTCAGTGTGGAGGCTGATGGGACTGGTGTTGTGAAAGCTGGTGGAGGTTTTGAGGTGGTTGGATCTGCGAACAACAAAAAAACAAAGAAATAAAAGTTGCTGCGTCAGCTGAACTGTTCTTCAGAGACACAAACAAACTTTTACATTATCATTTTTTCATTGTACTTTAAGTAGAAACTCCCCACCCGTGACAATGATGTTGAACGTCCGGATGGGATTTGGTGGTAAAGATATGTCCAGAACACACCGGTACAGTCCAGAGTCAGACTTGTTCAGCTGTGTGATGCCCACAAACAGAGATCCTGCTGTAGAAGATCCTGTAAATTCAATGCTGTATCTGTCTTTCTGAACTCTGACACCAGTTGTTTCAACAAGAATGTCTTTTTCTTCACATCCGTCCTTGCAGAAGTACTTCCTGTCTCCAGAGTTAGTAAAGAAGCATCGAACTACGATATTTCCTCCAGGTCTCTTATAGATGGTTGTTACATCAGGAGCATTTCCATCCAGCTTTGCTGTTGAAAACATGAACAATCGACAGTTAGCATCTTTAGTTCCTGTAAGAAATCACAATAATTCTTGTTTCAGATCTGATCTACAGTCACACTTGGAGCACTATCTGCAGAAGCTGTCAGTCAACAGTGAATCAAAAAACAAAGAACAACTCACCATCTACAACAATGATTTTAAACAGCCTGTATGATGATCGTGTTGATCGTGTTGTACCTGAACCACACCGGTACAGTCCAGAGTCAGACTTGGTCAGCTGTGTGATGGTCACATACAGAGATCCTGCTGTGGATTTAATGCTGTATCTGCCACTCTGATGTTTGTCAAGATTTGTTTCAATGAGAACGTCCTTTTCATTACATTTGTCTCTGCAGAGGAACTTCCAGCTTTCAGAATAAGAGCATTTAACTGTAACAAATCCTCCTTCAATTCTTCCATAGACAGTGGTGGCATTGATGAGACCAGTGTTTTCATCCTGCAGAGCTGTTAAAAGATGAACAATCATTAGTTACCGTCTGCACTTCCTGTAAGATGCTGATCACATTAACACAGATCCACAGAGTCACACTGGGAGCTGCCCAGTTCAACCACAGACTGTGACTGACAAACATTGGTCCTTTTTTCTTTTTACAGGATTAATATATCTGTGCTGTCAACCAGACACAAACATATATCCCAGCACAAATTATAGCAGAGCAAACAGTAAAGGAGCAACAACAGAGCCAGAATGACGTGAAATATTGTCAGTTTAAAATGTTGCACTTAACGTCTCTGATTTAAATATTATAATCTTCATAACTCTGTTTTCATCACAACTATCAGTCTAAACACTTTTTCTTCCTTGTTGTGGCTACAAGTTTGCACAGGGTGTTTTATTTTGAAAATCTACAGGACACTATGCTGTTTCTGTTTTTAACTTCCAGCCAGCTCGATGTGCTCTGTGCTGCTCGTCACAGCTGGCTGCAGCATCTGTCAAACACAGAAGAACCACACGAGCTGCGTTTGGGACACTTCTGAAACTCATCGTGGTGTTTCATGTGGGATCACAATCATGATCTAGAACCAACGTGAGCACTCCCTGAACGTGCCGCGGCCATGGCCTGTTGAATTCAGCAGTAACCTGGAAGCATACGCCCGTGTATCAAGGCTAAAGTCGTTACCATGACAACCTGAGTTTGGTTGTTGGATGTCTTCTCTCTCCCCTGAATTTCCTGACTACCGGTATCTCTCCACCTGTCTATCAAATACAGCCCCTCCCTTCCCGTTTACACAATTTCCTCTTTCAACATCAGCTTGTACTTATTAAATTACTTCACTGACTTCATTGCGTCACTGACAGACTGCTTGTTTACTCTGTTTCTGACTGCTCCTTCTGCACATCAATACATTTTAAAAGATAACTGTGGTTGTCCAACTCTTTTTTTAGTATTGCTCTTTGGTTTTTGGTAATGCAATATAATTTTTCCACAGCACAGCATTTCAGACTATCAGGAGGATGTGTGAGAGCGTGTGAAAAGGGTTACTTGCATGGCTCTCATGGTAATTGCGTAAAAAGGTGGAAGCCCCTGAACAAGTCAGTCAACTTAACGCAGTAGAAAGTCAGTAGCAAGCAACATACGCCCAATGTAACGTCTTCTTTTTGGTAAAACATCGCTCTTTATTTTGTGCTCTTTATTTTATTTCCTCAAAACGTGCAATTATTTAGAGGAAGTAACTGGAAGTCACTGTTCTGAACTTGGTTCATATTTTTTCAAGTTTTTTCTAAAACATTAATACATCAATCATCAAGCAATACAGAAAACAAGTAAACATGCTGTAATAACAAGAGAGTGACAGAAATACAACGTGAATGTACTCACAGAGGAAGAAGACGCAGATCAAAGTGTGACGGACGTTCATGGTGATAAGGCGCTGAATGTTTTCTGTCGCCTCTCTTCCGTCTTAAGTGTCAAACCAGGAACTTCTTCACTTCTTTAAATGATGGAGTCCCTCCTCTAAACACGGCACACAGCTCTACTCTCCTCCCTCCTCCATCAGTCTACTGCACACGACGGCACCTCAGTGTTATACTGGTGCATTCATTTAGAACTGCAGTCAGATATCGAAGTGTGCATTCACTAAAAGTACATTTGCACCTTACAACTTCCCATAAAATCAAGTTTCAAGTATAAGACACTTGTAAAATAAAATAGGTTGTTCTAAAATAGACACACTTAAATGCCAGACAATAGAAGTTGGTCTTTTTATCAAAGCAACTGCCCCCAGAAGGCTGATGCAGAGCGTGTGGCCAGCAGTAGATCAGTTTGTCTTTTAAGTTTGTCTTTTTGTCTTCTTTGTCACTTTTAAACATGCAGTGGTCCAGCCCCCTTTTAAAGAAACCCAACCCTTATTCTTCTGTTTGTAACCATTTCCTAAATTCTGTTCTTGTCCAAACTCTTAGAGAAAGTGGTTTCACCTGAACTTTTAGCATTTATGTCATAACAACATATTTGACCCAGAACTTGCTGAATGGACTTTATGACCTAGCTGTCCTGAAAATGCCTCAGGATCCTCCAGGTTTTTATATTTTAACACTTGGAGGGTCTTCCCGTTATGTGTCCTAAATAGTTCCTAAGACAAAACGTGGCTCCTTCCTAAAAACTGCTATAAAAATAATATATAATAATAATACATTTTTTCCACTTTAAACACGTCAGTCTTTTAGAACTACTTCAGCCTGAAATATACATATCAAATATTAATTATAATTTTTGGTTTTTAACCCTTTAAATGCCAGTATGTTTACATAACTCTGCTGGTTTTTATTTAAAAAAACAAAAACAAAAAAATAATTTCCATAAAACACATTTCAATGACTAATGGCTAACTATTGTTATTAGGCCCTAAGATGGGTCAATGATTGGCAGCAACATTGATTTTGATGCATTGTTATTTTTTTGCAGTGTCATATTTTTAAATGAACAACCATTTGTGTTCCTTAAAATAAATAAATAACTTCTTCCTAAAAACTGCTATAAAAATATATAATAGTATTTTTTCCACTTTAAACACGTCAGTCTTTTAGAACTACTTCAGCCTGAAATATACTTCTTTCACAAAAAACAGTTAAAACTTTGCTGCATGTTTTAAATGGGTAAAATGGCGCCACGTGGTGGACAAATATAAAAACTACAAATTGAAAGCCAGTGGTCCAAAATGAAATCTTAACATAAAGGAATGCATTAATTTATGTTAGGAAAAGTGTTTTTTAAATGGGGCACGTTTTGCCGCTAGGAACTATTTAGGATGCATTTCTGTTGCTAAGCCATTTTAGGCTTAATAAAGTACTGAGATTTCTATTCTAAAAAAAATTAAAAATGAATATCTTTGACTAATCCACATTAGCTTCCTCTAGTGCAGTTGTTGCTCTTCATATACACAAGATCGAGACACAAAGAAAGATAATAACATGGGATAAAGATAAAATGAATAAAACAATGTCACGCACAAGCTACATGAGCTACATCTGTGTGCTCAGTTTAGTCACCTGTTTTTAGAAAATAGGATTATTTTTTGACATGACATGGTGATTACTTCATTATATTACTTCATACATCCTTATTGATGTCGTGCTAGTGTAGCACCTTTAGTCCTTACCTGGAGAATTAAGGAATACTCACTCAGGAACACTCAGAAATACATTAACACACAATAAATTAATTATTATTATGAATTAAAACTATTCACTTTAACCATAAATGTGATCAATTATTCATGAATTCATATCTAGGGGTGGAGCGATTCGTCGACATCATCGATTACGTAAATACGCTGACGCGTAAAACGTGCGCCGATGCGTCGCGGTCGCACGACAGCGGGAGTATATGCACGATATATCGCGGCTTGTTCTACGTGAGATGTATGAAATTACTATATCGCGACCATCGAGTACTTGTCATGTAAATGTTTTAAGCCGTCGGCATTTAATTCTCCGGAGTTTCGCCTGTCACTCACTCCTGGTGCTCACAGCACACCAGCGCCGGTCCTGGCCACATTTGCGCCCTGGGCAAACGTTTGTTTATAAAATATAAAGAATGGTTAAAATTTTATTTAAAAAAGTGTGTCTCATGAGCCAAGTATGATCATGCGCTGCTTCAATGCTTATATGTACATTATGAAATATATTAAAAATTCATTAAAAATATGACAAGTGCTATAAAGAGTGTGTGTCATGAAGCTATTTTTTGGTGCCTACATTTCACCTTGTTACTTTTGAAACAAAGGTTTTGTTTTTTAAGAGATGTGTTTGAATAAAATCTTGAAATATTAAGAAGACATGCTTTTGCTTTTTATTTGGGTAAATTCATTGTCATTAATCAAGTAATTAAAAATCATTGTTAGAATAATTGATAAAAAATAATCTCTAGATTAATCGACTAATCGAAAAAAATAATCATTAGATTAATCGATACAAAAATAACCGTTAGATGCAGCCCTATTCATATCAACAATAGTAATATTAACAGACACATTATTTATGCATCTCTTTTTAACCTCTATTTATCTTTCTACCTTGTAATTATTTAACTCTTCATCAATTGAATTACAGTTTTTTTTACACAAGTGCAAATTTCTTCATCAAAACTTAAATTAGCTTTGCTTAATGATTAGCTTAGCGGTTAGCATGACTTAGCATGAGCAGGCTAACAACTCGGAGCTAGCGCTTAGCATGTCACGGTCACTATTAGCATTAGCATTCAAAGCTAACGATCTTTTTCCAAACAATGAACCACGGTAAAAAGTAAACAACAGTCATTTTTAATCAATACAGACCAACTTAACCTGAGTTTATGACACAATAAATGAATGTTGCTGTCTAAACGGCTACCGGGCTACAGGCTAACGGGATGCTAACTCACCGGGGAGTTCGTCTGTGGCTGCCGGGTCTTTCGGCGGACGGTTCTGCCGCTGTCCGCAGCTCTTTATAACTCTTTTTTGTGTTTGCTTTGTTTTTATTCACTTTTTGCTGCCGACTCCCTCGGTCTGGTCTGTTGCTGTCTGGCTCGCGTCTAAGAGAGAAAATACGCTTTTTCCCCTCAGGTGAGACCTAAGCAGGTTCAGGTATATCTCACTAACAGGGGAACACTGCCACCTACTGGGGGTTTACCGGGTCTGTGTAAATGACAAATATTGGCTGAGTGACCTGATTTTTCATGCTGGTTACACTAGATAATAGTAGACTGACTCTATATCTTATAGTTTACTTTTATTTTATCTTACATAAAAAGAATTTTGCTTTTAAGAAGTACTACATGAGTTATTATATAATGGAGTATATAGATACAGAAGATATTACAGATAATGTGGCAATAAGGCAATGTGGCACACTTTTTTTTTTCATGCTAAATGCTAACGTTTCCTAATGTTTTCTTAAGCTGCAGTACGCTGAGTTCTCAGGGCCAACATACAAACTGGACCTTTGAGGAACAATAACTATGTATTATGTGTGTGTGAGCGCAGAGTAGATCTGGTCCTCGTCCATGGTGGCTGGATTGAGGCTCTGGTAGGTGGCGTGTTCATGATTATGGACTGCAGGATCATTCTCATGGCCGTAAACCTGAAACAAAAAACACCTGTCAAAAATATGGACACACCTTCTTAAAAGTTTTAGTCATTTAAAATTGAAGACATCCAAACTATGAAATAACACATGGACTAATGTGGCATGGCAAAAAAAAAATAATAATAAAATACTGATACTAATATATATATATATTATACTTTCAGACAGTAAGGAAAGTAGATTATTTAAGGTGACTTGTGTAGGCTACAGGGTAGCCTCTACAAGGACCTACATATAACTATAAATCAGCCTTAAAGGTGGCTAAACACAGCCGTGTTGACTAAAGAAAGAATCAGCATATGATGTGCTTTATTTTAGCAGATATATTAGGAACAGTATCAGTCTATCTAATGACAATCTTATGCACATCTTAGCCAACAGAGCAAACAAAGAGTTAAAGGAAGTCACCTCCATGTTTGTGCCGTCTGAGTTTCCTCTGGTCCCCAAACCTGTGGAAGAGACAAAATATTTTTCTGTAATCATAATGTGTGTGATGTCTGAAGTGTGTAATGGGAGGAAATCAGGAGAAAAAGAATCGATCATAGCCAATGCCATATTTGGTGATGATGTTCTTTTTTCTTGTTGCCTCACCATCAGGTCTGTTGTTTCTCTGAATACACAATATCATCAGTGCCAGCCCCATGATGATGACAGCGATGACAAGAATCACAATCACATACAGCAGCACACCTGTGTGAGGTTGAAGAGAAGACAAAGTTTGTCCTAAAGACGCTTCTTCATTGAAGATGACGACATGTGGGACAAACTAAAAATATGCAAATCCTAAAACCAAAAGAGCATCGTCTGGGATCTTCTCTACAGTTCTAAACCTCATGGGTAATGTAGTTTTTATTCATTCAACATGTCTGGCTGAGGCTAAAAAACTAGAAGAAAAGACCATTGTTGTCCATTGTTGGCCTGCTGAGAGGCTTTGCTGGATGCTGGAAGGACACTTAAATGTTTTCAGTCAGACTTAGATCCATCAAATAGTGTGTGGATGTACCTGTAGATGTTGTTGTTTCAGTCAGCTGACTGACTGAGTCTGACTGAGTACTTGTCAGTGTGGAGGCTGATGGGACTGGTGTTGTGAAAAATCGATGAGTCCAGTTTGGTTTGGAAGTGGTCGCAGCTGTGAATAATTAAAAAACAATAAAATGACAAGATACTGAACGACATACAGAGAAACACTACTTCATCTTCATCTTTATCTTCTTCCGCTTATCCGTGAGTCGGGTCGCGGGGGCAGCAGCTTCAGCAGGGTGGCCCAGACTTCCCTCTCCCCGGCCACTTCGTCCAGCTCTCCCAGGGGGACCCCAAGGCGTTCCCAGGCCAGCCGAGAGACATAGTCCCTCCAGTGTGTCCTGGGTCTTCCCCGGGGCCGCCTCCCGGAGGGACGTGCCCGGAACATCTCACCAGGGAGATGTCCAGGAGGCATCCTCACGAGATGCCCGAGCCACCCTAACTGGTTCCTCTAGATGCGGAGGAGCAGCGGCTCTACTCTGAGCTCCTTGCGGATGGCCGAGCTTCTCACCCTATCTCTAAGGGAGAGCCCAGCCACCCTGCGAAGGAAGCTCATTTCGGCCGCTTGTATTCGCGATCTCGTTCTTTCGGTCACTACCCAAAGCTCGTGACCATAGGTGAGGGTAGGACCTTAGATCGACTGGTAAATGGAGAGCTTCGCCTTTCGACTCAGCTCCTTCTTCACCACGACGGACCGGTGCAGAGTCCGCATCACTGCAGAAGCCGCACCGATCCGCCGGTCGATCTCCCGTTCCATCCTTCCCTCACTCGTGAACAAGACCCCGAGATACTTGAACTCCTCCACTTTGGCTGAGCACCATGGTCTCGGATTTGGAGGTGCTGATTCTCATTCCAGCTGCTTTACACTCAGCTGCGAACTGCTCCAGAGAGAGCTGAAGGTCACGTTCCGATGAAGCCAACAGGACTAGATCGTCCGCAAAAAGCAGTGACCCAATCCTGAGGCCACCGAACCGCAGCCCCTCAACGCCCTGGCTGCGCCTAGAAATTCTGTCCATAAAGGTTATGAACAGAACCGGTGACAAAGGGCAGCCCTGGCGGAGTCCAACTCTCACAGGAAACAGGTCCGACTTACTGCCGGCAATGCGGACCAAGCTCTGGCACCAAGAGTACAGGGACCGGATAGCCCGAATTAATGGGTCCGAAACCCCATATTCCCGGAGCACCCCTATAGTTGGAGCACATCCTCCGGTCCCCCTTTTTGAAGAGGGGAACCACCACCCCGGTCTGCCAATCCAGGGGCACTGCCCCCGATGTTCACGCGATGTTGCAGAGACGTGTCAACCAAGACAGCCCCACAACATCCAGGGCCTTGAGGAACTCCGGGCGGACCTCATCCACCCCCGGGGCCTTGCCACCGAGGAGCTTTTTGACTACCTCAGTGACCTCAGCCCCAGAGATTGGTGAGACCACCACGGGGTCCCCAGGCTCTGCCTCCTCAAGGGAAGAGGTGCTGGTTGGATTGAGGAGGTCTTCGAAGTATTCCCTCCACCGACCCAAGACGTCCCGAGTCGAGGTCAGCAGCACCCCGCCCCCACTGAACACAGTGTTGACAGTGCACTGCTTCCCCCCCTGAGCCGCCGGATGGTGGTCCAGAACCTCCTCGAAGCTGTTCGAAAGTCGTTCTCCATGGCCTCACCGAACTCCTCCCACGACCGAGTTTTTGCCTCCGCAACCACCGAGGCCGCACTCCGCTTGGCACGCCGATACCCATCAGCTGCTTCAGGAGTCCCACAGGCCAAAAAGGTGCTGTAGTACTCCTTCTTCAGCTTGACGGCATCCCTCACCGCCGGTGTCCACCAGCGGGTTCGGGGGCCGCCGCCACTACAGGCACCGACCACCTTACGGCCGCAGCTCCGGTCAGCCGCCTCGACAATGGAGGAACGAAACAAGGTCCACTCGGACTCAATGTCCCCCCCCTCCCCCGGGACGTGAGAAAAGCTCTCCAGGTGGGAGTTGAAACTCTTTCTGACAGGACATTCAGCCAGACGTTCCCAGCAAACCCGCACAGAACGTTTGGGCCTGCCAGGTCTGACCGCCATCCTCCCCCACCATCAGAGCCAACTCACCACCAGGTAGTGATCAGTTGACAGCTCCGCCCCTCTCTTCACCCGAGTGTCCAAAACATGTGGCCGCAAGTCCGACGACACGACCACAAAGTCGATCATCGAACTGCGTCTGAGGGTGTCCTGGTGCCAAGTGCACATATGGACACCCTTATGCTTGAACATGGTGTTCGTTATGGACAGTCCATGACGAGCACAAATCCAATAACAGAACCCACTCGGGTTTAGATCAGGGGGGCCGTCCTCCCAATCACGCCCCTCCAGGTCTCACTGTCATTGCCCACGTGAGCATTGAAGTCCCCCAGAGGACGAGGGGTCCCCAGGGGGGCGCTCTCCACACTCCCTCCAAAGACTCCAGAAAGGGTGGGTACTCTGTACTGCTATTTCGGTGCATAGGCACAGACGACAGTCAGGACCTGTCCCCCCACCTGAAGGCGAAGGGAGGCTACCGTCTCGTCCACCGCGGTGAACCCCAACGTGCAAGCGCCGAGCCGGGGGGAAACATTCCCACCCCCGCTCTGCGCCTCTCACCGCGGGCAACTCCAGAGTGGTAGAGCGTCCAGCCCCTCTCAAGAAAACTGGTTCCGGAACCCACGCTCGAGGCGAGCCCGACTATATCTAGCCGGTACCTCTCAACCTCGTGCACCAGCTCAGGCTCCTTCCCCGCCACGTCCCCAGAGCCAGCTTCTGCGACCAGGGGTCGGACCGCCAGGGTCCCCGCCTCCCTGCCGCCCATCTCTCTAAGCACCCGACCCCTGAGACCCCTCCCATGGGTGGTAGGTCCATGGGAAAGGGGGCCCATGTCATCCTTTTCGGGTTGTACCCGGCCGGGCCCCATGGGTGTAGACCCGGCCACCAGGCGCTCGCCAGCGAGCCCCACCCCCAGGCCTGGCTCCAGGGGGGGGCCCCAGTAACCCGCGTCCGGGTAAGGGAGACCTGACTCCATTGTTCTTTGTATTCATCAGAGGTGATTGAGCTGCGCTTTGTCTGGCCCCTCACCTAGGACCTGATTGCCTTGGGTGACCCTACCAGGGGCATGAAGCCCCCGACAACATAGCTCCTGGGATCATTGGAACACGCAAACCCCTCCACCGCGGTAAAGCGGCAGGTATAAGTCAGCAGGCTGCATGCAGGATAACTCCTTTAATCCATTAAATAGTGTGTGGATGTACCTGTAGATGAT
>CM014087.1:406443-536438 GCA_004119915.2 Collichthys lucidus
GTCACGTTCATCAGTGTTTATGATTTACATCACGTCTGTTCATGTTCACACGCTCTCTGCTGCAGTCTGCATCACTGTTTGAATAAACTCATGTTTTTTAATAGCACGGATAGTGTCAGGTATCAAGGAATTGTGGGACGGTGTATCTCCTTTCCTTTAGTAAAGGGTGTCTCCTTGTATCCTCTGCTACAGGAGATAGGAAAGGAAGCAGTGACGCTTGTTTCTTTAACATGTAGAGAATACAAAGCGCTCTCTATTTAATATTTCCAGCTTCACTCGGCTTGGACTTTTCCTGAGGTGGCACGGGTAGATCGCACAGCTGCTCGTGATCACCACCCGTGGATTAATACATCAACGATTGTGTGAACTCTTCTCTCTTATCTGGATTACGACAGTTTACTGAAGCTATAAAAGTGTTTGAGAGAGGACAGCCTCGCCAAATCAATAAAAGCTGAACGTCAATAAAACGCATTCAAAAAGATAAACCGCATGAGTTTCTCTTCCTCAGAACGTGGACGTGGACAGAGAGCCGGCGGAGGCGTTGGAGACGGTGCCAGATCACATCTAGTGATGAAGAGACGACGAGGGAGACGACGACGATGAGACGACGACGACGACGAGACGACGAGGAGACGACGAGGGAGACGACGAGGAGGAGACGAGGAGACGACGACGACGAGGAGACGAGGAGGAGACGACGAGGAGGAGACGACGACGAGGAGGCGACGAGACTTAACAGGGAGCTGGTGTGATTTTTAACTCACCCCCTCATGGAATGTGGCCTTTTTTTAATTTAAGTAATCCTAATGTTCACTGTTCTTGTGATGGTCGTTGTGAAATATTTCTCTGATGGCATTCATGTTGTAAATGCACTTTATAACGCAGGACTCAGGCCAAATGTCTGAAGATGAAGAAGCTTCCTTTACTGTGAAAAACTGCTGCCGAGCACCGGCCACGTGACGGGATCACTGTTTGTTCCTGAACTCGCGTCTTTATTCAGTCCTTCCCCTGAACTCATCACGCTGTCTTTGGTGGTTTTGTGGCGAGTACGAGTCGTGGTTTGAGAAAGAGGAAGGAGACGTGTTGGTTGTGGTAGGTCACCTGTGGACAGCAGACTGCGTTAACTAGCAGATCTCAACCTCTTCAAACTGTGCACATGCAGAGCGGCGACGTGTAATGAGCAAGATTCAGTCGAATAATAAGACAGAGTGACGTGCAGTGAAAGTTTCAGCACTTTGTTTATATAGAGGCTTTTTTTTCAAGGAATTCCAGGAGCTTGTAGATGATCGGCAGAAGTGTCGTGCCAAAACCGCCGAGCTGTCCTGAACGCTCGGCTCATTTTGTATCACGTGTCATATAGTGTCAGAGTATCCAGATGAAGCTGGTGGTTGGTGTTTTGGGTGGATGTGGTCGTGTAACTCGGAGGACTCGTCACGTGTTGACTTATCGTGCAAACTACATATCCCATAATCCTTTGAGAGTAAAGCTAAATAAGACATTTGGCACTTTAACAACTGCCCGACGCCGTGATGTGCCTCACCTTACTCTATGCACACACACACACACACACACACACACACACACACACACGCCTCGTACAGAGTGTGTGTTTTTAACTGAGTTTAATAAGACTCTGGTGCATCTGGTGTATCTGTGTTTTTTTTAAATACTAGAATATTTTAAAGCTGACTGGCTGTTTGTTGTTTTGTGGATCTTTATGTGCTGCGGTCGGGTTTGTTTCCAGCCTGTGTGTGAGCCTGACATGAGTGATCAGGATGACCTGTGTCATGAAGCTCGTCATCATCCGACCCAGTTAACTTTGTTTTTATTTACTTTTTATTTCCAGTTATTACAAACAAACAAAGTGGGCGTGAGGTTAAAACCTCTGTACGCTGTCAGTAATGTAATAATCATTTATAATTCTTTAGCGTGCAGAGTGTTTAGAAGTTGTTTTTAAATCAGGGTGACAGCCTGGAACTATTTCAAAATAGTAGGGTTGCAAAGGGGCGGAAACTTTCTGGAAACTTTCCATATGAAGATATTCCAAATTGGAAACTCAATGGGAATTATGGAAATTTCTGTGAATTAACTGTAAGTTGTGGGTAATTTAAACTGCATCTTATCTAAACATGCAAAATAAAACAAAAACATTTCAACAGATTTATTTGTAAGTAGAACTTATCAAGTTTGAACAATTTTTTATGTAGTCCATGAGCTCACGTGTGTCTTCAACAGTCTCTGTGTGCTCTGGGCTCTACAGTGTGGTCCAGGTACAGAGATCACCTGTGCAGGTAGAGGGGGCGTGGCCTCGGTAGCCCTGCAGTAAGCAGCGTGCTGTGTGCATGTGACTGAGGAAGAGCAGATATTCAAGTGGACCTGCAGGAAATCTGGTTGATTTGGTCAAGATGATGATAAAATATATTTTCCTGCAGCTGTATTTAAGGGCCGACCTTTAATTTGGTAAATTTCCACAGAGTTTCCAGAATTTTTCAAACTGTCGACAGGTTTGTGTCTGAAGTTGTCGAACAGCAATAATCAGCTGATTTGGCTCAAATACCAGCATCATGAACCTGAACCTAAAACTGAGAGCGGCCTGCAGTGAACCTGCTGGGATCAGGTCAGCCCTGCAGCATGTGTCCATGTGAATGAGCTTCATGACAACAGAGACACGCTGACCTTTAATCTGGCTTTGTGGAACAGGCTGTGTCTGTGTGTGCTACATTTTCTTTATCACCTGGGGAAGCAATAAAACATTTATCTCAGGGTTTAGGTTTTATTTGAAACTGATGCAGCAGTCAGTGTAAATAACTGCATGTTCTTCTTTCCACATGATGTGACTCACTCACCAATATCTGAAAGAGCGAGTCGTCCCTTTAAAGACAAACCGCAGTGAAGTCGTGCTTCAAACTGTACGTGCAGGTCGCAGCTTCGTCACGCTGCTCTCGTCTACGTAAATGTGCAATCGTGTCCGTGTGTCCTAAGCTCTGTACTGTGTCGTCTAACAGCAGCGAGTGCGAGAGAGAAATGAATGAAAACAAATCATTGAATCTGTTAGAAGACTTTATTTTCTGAACTTGAACAAATAACTGTTACCTTCGAGTCGAGGCAATAAAAAGAGAACGGATAACTGAAGGAGGTGTGTGATCATTCATGTCAAAGCTTTGTAACAGTAAGAAAAACCTGACGCCAAAATAAATAAAGTTAAAAACACGGGCAGAGTTATCGCTGGCTGCTGGTGCCGGCCTGCGTGGAGCTGGGGACGGAGTGGGCTTCTTTGTACTGCTGAGTCCAGCTCTGAGGGTCCTGTTCATGGAGCTGAGAGCAAACATCCTCATGAGGTACTGACCCATTTCACGTACAACAGCAGGCACACACACACACACACACACAGGTACTTACTTCACCCATGAACTCGAGGATTTTGGCTTTTGACACCTCCATATCGGCACGTTGACCCCACCGGAACTCATGCTCTATCGGCTCCGTGTGAGGGATCCGCACATACTCCAGGTATCTACACACACACATAGACACACACACACACAGTTAAATTCCACCGGGCACGGAGGCGAAGCGTGGCGCAGCTGCCGAAAGTATTCACGACCGTTCTCAGTCAATGTTTCAAACCACCACGGTACGGGTCAGAACCAACAGCTCGGCTCCACCAAGAATACTCTGCTGTTCTGCTCCGAGCGGCTTTCAAAATAAAACACCCTGTCCAAACAGCCAGGAGAAGAACAGAACTGAACTCTGAAGCATTTCGACACATTTAGAAGCGCGTAAACCAGAAAATGACCAAATCTGATCCGGTGACAGGGAGGGAGAACGTGGAGAACAGGACGTGCCAGGTGGAGTTTCGGCCTGATGGTGTGTAGTCTGACCCCGCCACAATGATTTCAGTTATTCAGTCATTAATACGCGCGGTGGAGAAATCAAACAAATTCTGATTCATTGATCAAAACTTATTTCACAATGTTGCTCTTAATTCATTTCTGCTGTCAAACAGTGTTTGGAGTCTGATGGTCCAGCCACTCTGCTGTGGTGGTCTGGATTCTTCCAGTCTCCTGCTGCTCTGTGGTGTGGTATAAACCAGAGTCTATGGTCTGACAGACAGTGGCTCTGAACACACCAGCACAGTACGGGGCTTGAACCTGTGACCTTCTGAACACAGACCTGCTGTTTTAGACGACTGAGCTATCACCTGAGCTGAAAGGTGTTCACACCGTGTTCAGGGTGTGGGGGGAGGGACTGAGAAATCTGGTTTCTGTGATCAAGAAACAAATCACAGCAGAAACCTGATGACTGGAAGTCTGTGCAGACATGCAGGTCTGGGATCAGGTGTCGGCTCACTTACTTTAACTGTCACACCTAGGGATGTAACGATGCATCGTGACACGATTAAAAATCGGTACAAATGCTTGACGACTCGCATCGGTTGACAGAAAAAATGAATCTCGATTCTTGTTGAATGGGAACCCGCACAGCGCGTGCTCTCACTGGTCAAACAGGCTTCCCGGCGCGTTGCGTGAGCGTGGCGTGTTTGGTCCGTCCTGCACGCGACTTTAAACCCACCGGGAGAGTTTCAGGAGCGAGCGCTTAGCCCGCCAGACTTTGTTTACCTGCTCAGATTTGGACATTTTCCCGGTGTATGTTCTTCTAAACATGCTTCTACATGTGTAAATATGTTACGTAGTAATTAGTTTCGCTTTTGTTTTTACGACCGGCAGTTTGCACGGGGTATTTTATTTTGAAAATCAATTTACTGTGAGACTGTTTCTACAGAAAGCAGATATCTGTGTTTTTTGTTTAAGTTGCACTTTTTATAAGAGAGCACAAACTGTTTGAGAGTTTCTGTAAAGAAAGATTTTCTTCCTACAAATTAAAAGCTCATTTTATTTGGTCATAATTTGTCTGTAGCTCATTTTGATTTTAAAAAATCGTATCGTGAACAAAAAATCGTGACTCGAATCGAGTCGTGAGTCGAGTGTATCGTTACATCCCTCGACGCACCTGAACACGCTGTGAGATGTTTGTGCTGAGCAGACAGAGCAGAGATGAAGGAAGTCAAAACCAGGTCAGGGATCTGGTTTTGACACAAACATTCACCGGTCTGTCGTTTACACGAACGTTTCTTATTAGAAAAAAAAACATCAGACCACACCTGACTCAACATGCTCCCCCGCACCTGATACAGGCTGTTACACAGATACAGATGTTACCTCCTCCTGGCTCTGCCACCTGTCCTCTCAGGACAGTCCTGTCTGTTGTTCCTCGTTGGTGGAACGTCCTACCAGCTCCTACAGATCAGGGGTGTCCCTCTCTACCTTCACAGACCTCCTGAGCACCTGCAGCTCCTCGGTAAACACACTGAATGTTTGTGACAGCTCACTGAAGCGTCGTTCTCACCTCTGTCGCACGAACTCGTCTGTGATCACCTTCTTCACGTCTCCAAACTCTTCGTGTTTCTCTCTGGAGAACGAACAGGAAACAAAAAGACGTCACGAATCGTGCCGACGAGTCACGGAAAGATCGAGTGCAAAGAAACGTCGTCTCACCCGGAGTCCACGCGGAGTTTCTTCAGAGTATTCCAGATGAGGTCTGCAGACATTATTAAAGACGGTGAACGGATAAGGAAACTGAAAAGAGAAGCGAGAGGCTGAGAGCTGTCACTCACTTTCTCTGACGACGCCTCCTTTCATGAAGATGACACCGAGGACCACAAACAGCAGACCCATCTTCGGATTGGCCGGGCTCCTGCTCGCACGAGACAAACAAAGACGACGTGTTGAACACGATTTGTAAAAGGCGCGATGCAGGAGTGTGTTTTCACTCACTTGATCGGCGAAGCTCCGTCAACCTTCTCCAACTTATTGATGAGTATGTACATGTGATTCTTGGCGTCGATTTCCACCAGTTTGAGGCCAAACACCTGATCGAGACAGACGGAGAGAGAACGCGACTTTAACGTAACGTGACGAGTTCGGCCGAGTCGTCGTGTTCCGACTGAGCGAACCTGGTCAAAGACTCGTGCTGCTCTCTTGATGATCTCTGGGTAGATGTTCCTGTAGTCCTTCACCACGTGTTTCACGAGGTCTGAAAAGACAAAACAAACACACTGACCCACATGACCCGCGTCACACGGCGAGACTCAGATCTGCATCCGTACCTGCTCGCCGCACAGGAATCTTCTTCTGGTCCTTCACCAAGAAGTACTGCACCACCTCCGCCGTCTGCGGGTCAGACGAGACGCGTCAAAGACTCTGAGTATCCTCATTAAGCACACTGTGTGTGTGTGTGTGTGTGTGTGTGTTACCTTCTGGTCGACCTGTGCAGTCGTGAGCTTCTCCAGTCCTCTCTGCACCTGCGACGTACTCGGCTGAGTGAACGTCGAGTCGTCATCTTCTTCCTGCGACACCAAGTTTCCGGACTGCCTCTGCACGCAGAGAAAGACTTTTACACACAGACAGACGGTCACAGAGGTCCAACTGTGTCCCAGCGTGTCCCAACATTTGGTCCTCATTAATAATGCAGAGCGGCCAAATGTGAGCGTGCTCAGAGCGGTTCACCTGAGACACAGGTTGATGTCAGGTGTATGCACGTCTGTTCATGCTCCACATGTCGATTCTTCAACGTTAGGAATAAAAAAATATTGAAATATTCAAAGATTCTGGATTTTTCCAGTGAAACAGAAAGACAGCTGTAATTTAAAGAATTTATAACGAGACACAAAGAGACAAACAGTGAGGAGACACGTTAGAGGAGACATGTCCACGGTGGAGGACTCACCTTGCTCTGGGAGCTGCTGTGTGAGTTGGACAGTCTCTTTCTCTGCGTCATGTTGTTTCTCCTGATGAACAGTCAGAGGTCAGAGACCATGGAGATTTAAAAAACAACAACAAGAACTACAACTACAAGAACTACAAGAGCTACAACAACAAGAACTACAACTACAAGAACTACAACTACAAGAACTACAACAAGAACTACAACAACAAGAACTACAACAACAAGAACTACAAGAGCTACAACAACAAGAGCTACAAGAGCTACAACAAAAACTACAAGAGCTACAAGAACTACAACAACAAGAGCTACAACAAGAACTACAACTACAAGAACTACAACTACAAGAACTACAACAAGAACTACAACTACAAGAACTACAACGACAAGAACTACAACGACAAGAACTACAAGAGCTACAACAAGAACTACAAGAGCTACAAGAACTACAACAACAAGAGCTACAAGAACTACAACAACAAGAGCTACAGCAGCTACAAGAACTACAACAACAAGAACTACAAGTGCATTAAACGCGGACAAAACGCGGAAGTGCCGTTAGCTCTCCGTGCTAACCTCGTTAGCTGTCTTACAGGTGAGCTCAGGTTGAACGTCAGTTCACCTGCGAGCTGCAGAGACACGTGCACGCCCTCAGACTTCCCGCCAAACAAAGAAAACAAACTTTGATCAAACTCACTTTGACTCAGATCAAACGACGGTTTCCCGCGAAGAACAGCGGGCTCGGGCGCCTGTTGATGACGTCATGCGAGAGCGCCGGCAGGGATGTCCAAGGTACGGCCCGGGGACCGTTCACGGGCCATGCGGCCATGCGGCCATGCGGCCCTCAGCTTCATGTTCAAAATTATACAATATTTATTTATTTATGTGTTTATTTATTTATTTATTTATAATATGTATTTATTTATTTGTAATATGTATTTATTTATTTATTTGTTTGTTTAGTTATTTGTTTAGATCTATTTATTTATAATATATTTTTTTATTTTTTTATTTACTGTGTGAGTGTTTGTTTTATTGTTGACATGTGTACATATATATAATATACACACACATATATTATATGTGTGTATATATATATATACACACACATATATATTATATATGTGTTTATATATATATATACACACATTATATATATATAATATATATATATATATATATATATATATATATATGTGTGTGTGTGTGTGTGTGTATATATATATATATACACACACCCACACACACACACACACACACACACATATATATATATTATATATATATATATATATATCTATATATATATATATATATATATATATATATATATATGTATAATCTGGTCAGGTTTGTATGAGCTTCATTTTGTTTATTCTGTGATCTGACTGCAGATGTGACAGAAAGAAGAACTGTTAGATTTGTTCACGCCTGACCTCTAAATCTTTAATATGTCAAGTCAAGTCAAGTGAGTGTTATAATAATAATAATAACAGTTATTAAGTAATAATAAATAATGGAGTAACAATGAAGTCAAAGTCAAGTAAAGCTGATTTATTTACTGTAGTACAGGAAGTGTTCTTTTTCCTTTAGAGGTCGCTGTTTCTGTGTTTCAGTCAGTATAAGTACAGTAGTATTTTGTGTACTTGAGTACTACATACCAGTACTATAGGAATACACACTCAGTGTGTGTGTGAAGCAGCAGCAGCATGTGTGAGTTTCAGAGTAATAAGTGTCTTTACAAGCTGAACTGTTAACAGGGAAGAAGCTCTGAAGACAAAGTCCAGTTTCCTGTGCAGTGTCGACTGGACGTGGCAGACAGACAGACAGACAGACAGACAGACAGACAGACAGACAGGCTGAGCGTCTCACCCCCTGCACAGACAGAGGATCTGCGGCGGTGCGTGCGGACTGTCTCTGCGGTGCGTAGTGGACCCTCGGCCCGGCTGTGCGGGCTTGGCCATGCGGGGGAGAGGATGGGGGAAGAGGCAAAAGTTTCTCCGCTCAAGAACTTCATCGCTGGGGGAGTCGCCGGAGCGTGTCTGCTGCTGGCTGGACACCCGCTGGACACCATCAAGGTGACTGACTGCTTAATGCTGTTTGCATGTAGACGTGCATGTTGTTCATATGTTGTTTATATGTCGGGTGTCACCACAGCATCCTGCGGGTCTCTGAAGTCAGCCAGGCTGATCAGATGGAGGACTTTAGTGGATTATTGAGAAATCAGCTTAAAAAGTCACAGAGGCCAGAAAGACAGGAGAGCCGTGAAGACACAGTCCTGCTGTTTCAGTTTCAGTCCACACATGACAAAGAATTTATTTTCTATGCATCGATTAATCGACTGACTGCTTGATTTGTCTTTCAGCTGTCTTCAGCTGTGAGTTCAGTCCTTGAAAGGCCCAAAGTTCATTTATTTTCTTTTGTCTTCAACATAGCAGTGTTCAGAGGTCAGCTGAGGTCCTTTTATTTCACAAAACAAGGCAAAAATCATAATTAATACATTTAAATAGCTCCATTTGAGCATTATTAGTTCTTTTGTTTCCAAAATGTTTTATTTTTATTTATATTAAACTTCAAATTGCTGTTTTCTTCTGATCAACAGCCCCAAACTCAGAGATATTCATGAGTTTGATGGACATTATTATCATTATTTGGTTTGTTTTGCAGGTGAACAGTATTATTATTAAAAAAAATTCTTTGTTTTCTATTTCATTTGGCAGTAATCTATGTATTTATTTGTCAGTTATCTGAGACATCATCATTTCCAAAGTGTGAAACTCAAACGAGTAATTGATTAACAAAAGAGCAGATGGTTGATTATCACATATAATAAATGAATGGACTGATTATCTCTTTGTTCTCATGAAGCCCGCGTGTTTTAGTGTCACTCAGTTGTTCTTTGACCCGCTCGTCTCGTCTCTCTAAACAGATTTGACCTCATGTCTGCTGAATATGAACCAGTCGTACTCAGCATACAGCAGGAAGGTTTCACACCTTGACACAACTGAAGGGAAGTTTCTGGTTGAGGGGAGTCATTGTGAAATGTTTCTATTCATAGATAAACTTTCCATGTCGTCCTCCGTGCACGAGCTGCTGGTTCTCTGAGGTTCACAAAAAGGGACGACTTCAGGGATGTCGACCAACTGCTGTCAGCATTCCCCACTAACACTCCCCGATGCTCTGAGCTAACAGACTGAGCTAACATGAGCTAACAGACTGAGCTAACATGAGCTAACAGCAGCTACAGCTGTCAGCAGTTTGCTTCACTGTCCATCATAACCTCTGTAAATCACAGAGAGTTGAGGCGGAGCAGCCGGAGGACATCAGAGGGAAAACCAGAAAACATTTCCTCCATAAAATATGATCCAGTTTCACCAGAATCAGTGAAATAGTTGCTGCTGTGTGACTTAGTGCCGTAAAGCGTTACGTACTTCTCCCGACCCGGAGCCCAAAGTTACATAGTGTGAGAACAGACGTACGAATGACAGAGACACCGTTCACCTGATCACAGGTCAGAGTGGGTCACCTGATCACAGGTCAGAGTGGGTCACCTGATCACAGGTCAGAGTGGATCACCTGATCACAGGTCAGAGTGGGTCACCTGATCACAGGTCAGAGTGGATCACCTGATCACAGGTCAGAGTGGATCACCTGATCACAGGTCAGAGTGGGTCACCTGATCACAGGTCAGAGTGGATCACCTGATCACAGGTCAGAGTGGGTCACCTGATCACAGGCCAGAGTGGGTCACCTGATCACAGGTCAGAGTGGATCACCTGATCACAGGTCAGAGTGGGTCACCTGATCACAGGTCAGGGTGGTTCACCTGATCACAGGTCAGAGTGGGTCACCTGATCACAGGTCAGAGTGGATCACCTGATCACAGGTCAGAGTGGATCACAGACAGTAGAGGAGTTACATAAAGTTTGTGCAGTTTGTGCAAAGGTTCACAGTCTGTAGAATATTTAAAATGTGCACAATACTTATCAAAACGCAGTGATCCAAAAGATGTCATGTGCATACAGTGTAATGCATGGAGACAGTAAGTCAATCATTCAAGGGTTAAGCATGGACCTCTGAATGGCCCCTCCTCGTGTTGTATCTGATTCCCACATCAACTGTCAGACACCGTTTGTTTTATCAGTCACCCCGAGCTGCAGGCTGAGGGTGTTCCCTTTATCTCATGGCTCAACAATCCTCCCTCTGTGTGTGTATTTGTGTGCATTGTATATTCATACATATATATATATATATATATATATATATATATATATATATATATATATATATATATATATATATAAATATGTGTGTGTTGACCATTCTAATAAATTCTGTTCTTCAGGTGAGGCTACAGACGCAGCCCAAAGCCTCCTGTGCTCAGTATGTGATCTACACAGGAACATATGACTGCTTCCGCAAGACCGTATCCAAAGAGGTGAATACACACACACACACACACACACACACACACACACACACACACACACACACACACACACACACACACACACACACACACACACACACACACACACACACACAGTGACACACAAACTAATTAATACAGGACACACTTTGTCAAGTTTCGACCCAGATTTAGTTCAAGATTTAAACAAATTTCCATAAAATCTGGAACATGAGCTGATGGAAAATAAACAGATGATTCCCTAAATCGTCGTAGAGGAAGAAGAAGATGCAATGAGATAATGAGTTAGAGCTCAAGCGATGGAGAACGTGCTGAAAGTAATTTCTGTTTCATGTTTTTAATGAGGGGCACGGTGGTGCAGCGGGTAAGCACTGTCGCCTCACAGCAAAGAGGTTCTGGGCTCAAACCTGCTGGCCATATGGGGCCTGCATGGTCCAAACACAGGCAGGTTGATCGATGACTCTAAAGTAAAGGGTTGTTTTTCTCTATGTGTCAGCCCTCTGATAAACTGATAACTTGTCCAGGGTTGTACCCCGCCAATGCCAGCCTAATTGAAATTTGCACGGCGTGTGTGTGTGTGTGTGTGTGTGTGTGTCAGGGTATCCTCGGCCTCTATAAAGGTATGGGGGCTCCTCTGGCTGGTGTGGCTCCAATGATGGCCATCAGTTTCTTCGGGTTCGGTCTGGGAAAACAGCTCCAGCAGACGGATCCTGACAAACCTCTAACGTAAGTAACACACATCCCTCATTCAGTCAGTCAGTTCAGAGCGTCCCCTGTTCGCTCTCCAGTTGTCTCCTGTTTGTGAATGTGTAACCACGCCAAAGTCCACAGTCAGATGGGTCCGCAGGTCCACGTGCATGCACACACACAGAGTTGGTCGCGTGTCTTTTTTACAGTGTGTTTGTAATACCTGGAATACGAGCTCTATATATAACCATCATAATCTTTGTCGCCCTCCCCTCTGCTGTCATTTGCTCGTATGAAGCTACACACCCCCTCGACGGCCCTTTCCTCATGTTACCCTGCCACCTCCCACCACGCCTCCTGTCAGCTCCTTTTATTTTGACCTCATGTGTTCCTCCGTCTAAATATACATATGTGTGTACTGTATCTGGCAATGTCACACGTGCTGGAGACCGCCTCTATCCCCCCGTGTGACGCTTTGTCAGATGAAATACATAAATCTGTGCAACAGCAACATTCTTTGTCCTTACATGGAAACTCAGATCTGCTGCCAGATGTTGACTCAGCTCGTCCCATACACGTGTGAAAGGGATTCAGCACCAACTCATGAAGTGAAAATGATTATGATGCATATCATATCATCATATCAAATCCTTGTGTTAAGATGCTGCGGTACATGTCCCTCCCTCTTCCTGGCAGCGCGCCGTATACGTTTGTTTTCTGTTAAGTTTGATGGAGATGGTGAAAGTTTCCATCAGCTCTTCGGCTTTTCTCTGTCCCTGTTTTATTCTACTCAGGCACACTCAAATCTTCCTGTCGGGCTGTCTGGCCGGGGTCTTTACGACGGTGATCGTGGCTCCGGGAGAGAGAATCAAATGTTTACTGCAGGTGAAGCGTGTTTCATATTTTATCATCTGTCATGCACACTCTTATTGTATCTGCCAGCAGATGCAAACGATGTTTGGATGTAGTCAGTAACAGTCTCATTGGATGATTGTGACTCTTGCATTAAGTGAAATGTGTGTTTTCCAGGTGCAGGCTAGCAGTGGCAAGGTGAGGTACTCGGGTCCACTTGACTGTGCAGTCAGGCTGTACAAGCAGCAGGGGATCCGCAGTGTGTACAAAGGCACCGTGCTGACTCTCATCAGGGGTGAGCATGCTTTCTGTTTGCATTAGCGACTTTTTGTTACCTTAGAATGAGACTTTTATATCAGAGTCCGCCGTGTTGCACTGCCGCGTGTCTACAGAAGCCCACAATGGACAAATTACAGGGACTGTTGTTATTAGGAATGCACCGAGTATTCGGCAACCGAAAGTTTCCGGCTGAATATTGCAAAAAATGCCACATTCGGCTTTCGGTGAAGTGGCCGAATAGTGGCGTGACGTGGCGTGCGCGGGGGTCTGGCTGCGGTTGCTGATTCTTTTCTCATTCACACACAATAAACTCACGATGCAGGATAAAGGAAAAACACAGACAGGAAATACATCATACATCACACACTGCTCTTTAGCTCTTTAACTTCTCTCTAAACTACGGCGTCCCACACAGGTGAGGTGCGTTCATTGACCGTCGGAACGACTATGATGCGTTCCTGAACGTGGGACAAAAGGTAATTCACCGGAAATATAATAAAACTAAATAGTATTTCTTTCAAGAACAAATTGACAGTGATTAAAACAACATGGGCTTTCTAACAGTATAAATGAAATAATAATTATACTAACTGGAAATTCTACTGGAATATTTAAAGTATATTAAATAAACATTCACTTTCTTTGAAAAAAAATGTCTACAAATGTATTCTAGGCTATTCATGCAATAGTAAAAAAATAGTGAAAAATTTAACAAGCGCATTTTATATTCGGTTTCGGTATTCGGCCAACCATTTAATTTTTAATTGGTTTCGGTTTCGGCCGAAAATTTTCATTTCGGTGCATCCCTAGTCGTTATGCTTTATGTATGTGTCTGTATGTATTAATCATTAATGTGTTCATCTCGTTAATGCTGCAGACGTTCCTTCTAATGGTCTTTACTTTCTGACGTACGAATACCTCAAAAACTTCCTGACACCTGAAGGTCAAAGGTGAGTAACCATGGTTACAGTGAAGAAACATCTAATCCAGTATTTCAGAGGGAAATATCATTTTTACTTCATTTATCTGACATATGAAGAGTTTATGAAAAAATGTGATGCCTTGTTGTGAACGACTCAGCACTTTATGTTCATGTGTTAGTGTCTCCCAGCTCAGCACTCCTAAAATCCTCCTGGCTGGCGGCGTGGCCGGCATATTAAACTGGACGATCGCTCTTCCTCCAGATGTCCTCAAGTCCAACTTCCAGACAGGTGAGCACTCAGTGTCCTCCCTGTCATCGTTTGACGTACTGAAGATCACTCTCCTGATTGTGATTGTGTGTGTGTGTGTGTGTGTGTGTGTGTGTGTGTGTGTGTGTGTGTGTGTGTGTGTGTGTGTGTGTGTGTGTGTGTGTGTGTGCGTGTGTGTGTGTGTGCAGCTGCTGATGGGAAGTACAGAGGTCTGGTCGACGTCCTGAGAACGCTGCTCAGAGAAGAAGGACCCACGGGCCTCTATAAAGGATTCAATGCAGTGTTCCTGCGAGCCTTCCCTGCCAACGCGGTAAACCTTTGCTTCTATGTTACTCTAATATCATACTCGTACTCTAAGTACTTGTTAATGCAATGACAATACTTTCTGAATGTATACTCCCCTGCTGCTCAATAACCAGAACCAAACAGAACCTGCAGATCTCTTGCAGACATTTTTCAGCGGCGATCCAGAATAGATTATTTAGAGTCTGTCAAGGTGTCTGGATTCTCTGAAGCACGACGAGCAGCAGCACCGTCTGCCCTTTGTTCACTCAGCTCTGTTCCTTCCTCCTCAGGCCTGTTTTCTGGGGTTTGAAGTGGCATTAAAGGGACTGAACGCCATCGCGCCCAGCTGGTGAAACAAGTCTGGACCCGAGTCCTCCACCTGTTTCTCCACATACCACAAACTGTGTTTTAAGTGTTTTGTGTCACACGTCAGGATGTAATGAATTATTGTATTCTTAAATGTGATTTTTTTTTTTTTTACATTTAATTTTACAAATTATTTTTGTTCGTGAACTCACTTTTTGTGAGTGATATCGCAGCGTAATCGCACACACTCGAGATGAATGTGAGTATATTTCTGAGCCTTGTGTTTACAAACCGTGATGTTTGTAAAATGTCAGATCATGGGTACCGTTCACTTCAGAATGGGTTGGAATGTTTTTAATCTAAAAGCTCTGCCAAAGGCCAAAATTAATTTATCTAAGCTGGGGGGAGTTTTGATAAACTTTGTGATGAAATAAACAAAATATTTTGAATTCATATTTAAAGAGTGTCGACTGTTGAGTCAAACACTGCATTACAAAGCCATCATGCCATGCTGTCAGCAACAACAAACAAACAGAATGTCATTAACCAGGCTCCACCTATTTGCTGATCAGTACACTTTAAATCAGAATGTTTTATTAATGTTTTAAATAAAATGAAGCGAACAGAACACATGTTGATTAATAAAACTTAAAGGTCCAGTGTGTAGAATCTAATTGCTGCATTGCAATCTCCTCACAACACCCTCACCTTCTTAGTGTAAAGGAGAAACAAACATTTTAAGGTCTCTGTCTAGAGTCACTGTTTAGTTCAGTTTGTAGAAACATGGTGCTTCAATATGACGACCTCTATGAAAGAGGACCCGCTTCCACTGTAGATATGAAAGCAGAATTTAAAAGATTCTTATTTTTCAGGTGATCATACATGCATGAAAACATAGTTCCTGAATATTATATTCCACGTCTAACTTATTCTGAAAATAAAGGCAGATCTGACACACTGCACCTTTAAAGTCATATTTTAATTCAAACACAAAGCAAAAAGATAATTTCTTTATCTTCTCACCATCAGGGTGATAGATCACTTTGTGACTGCATGAAAAAATCTTTTGTTATTGTCTTTATAAAATATGCATCCAAATTTATTTTATATTTATGTATTAATACAATATAAAAAGAACAGATGTGAAATCATTTATTTTTTAATTATTATTATTATGATTATTTTTTACTTTATTATGAACACAATATTTATCACCACTTCACCTTTTTATAGAGGAAGTCTAAAAACAGCCTCCATCTCCCATGAGTCCTCGTTTCTCAGGTGAGTGGATTGTTGGACTACATTGGATCATGACGTCACTATTCATGAAGCCGTAAAATGAGTAAAAATAAAGTTAAAACAAACAAAAACAAAACAGACTTTAAGATCAGCCTACATTACCCACAAACCAGCGCGCCGCATCCACTTCCGGGTCGTTGACCTGTCCGCCTGTCAGCAGGAGGAAGGTGAGTTCAATGTTCGGTCTCGTGACGTTTTCTGGACTTTTTTAAGTTATTAAAAATATTAAATAAATATTTAAATACGATCGGTGAAGCTTCGCGGAGACAGGCGGCGCGTTTTTATGAATGTTTAACGGCGTGAAAGTGACGTTTGTACGCGAGGACGGAGCGACAGAGGCGGATAACTGCTGAACGACTGTTTAAGGAACGTTAGCTGAACGTTAGGTGAACGTTAGCTGAAGGTTTGTTTAGTTCAGTGTGTGTGGAAGGCTAGTGGTTAGCCAGCAGGCTAACGCGGCAGCTGCTGGACCTGAATGTTGTGACGTCACACTGGACCAGAACCAGGTCCAGGTTTACACATGCAAAGAATCTGTCTCAGTATGTCCAACATGTCCAACATGTCTTTAAGATGAGCGTGCAGGTGTAAATTAAAGGTGTGCGTGTCCATTTGGTCGGAGGAAAAAAAAAAGGGGGTTCTGGTTCTGGTCAGCACGCCTCAGAGTTCTGGAGGAGTTCAGGTCCTGAGGAGACTGAAGGATGCAGCCAATCAGCCGCCTCACCTGTCTGCTCTTACCTTTGGGCGTGGCAGGCGGTGATGGAGGATGTGAGGACGGGCTCGGTGAGGGAGGAGGTTCATCAAGTGTTGGGCTTTCTTTACCAGGGAGATGACGTTCAGAGTTTAAAGGTCCAGTTACACACTGGACCTGCACGGTACCCCGCGGTGCCAGATCCTAACGGTTCCTGCTAAACTATAAATCCTACAGGACGGTCCTACCGTGGATTACTATCCTACCGTGGATTACTATCCTACCGTAGATTACTATCCTACCGTAGATTACTATCCTACCGTAGATTACTATCCTACCGGTAAACAAACCAACATGGCAACTACTGCAGCCGACCTCCACAGCTGCTGAATGATTGGCTGTTTGCCTGTTACTGGTGACGTCCAGGGATATGATAGGCTGCTTCCGCACGCTGGCTCCGCCCCTCTGTTAGCTGATTGGCTGTTCATGTTTTGAACTCTGTGCAGACAGCTCCACTTCAGAACAAACAACAAGCTAAAGTTCTGTCCGACCCAGACGCCACAAACACGAGACAACACACTCACCGGGCCCGAGCGCCAAGTCTGCCGCGGCGACACTAAATTGTTTCAGTCTAATTCTACTTCTGCAGTATTCTGTTTATCATGCACCAAACAACATTACAAGTCATTAATAAGTATTTATAACTTGTACAAATACATCGCAGTTCATAAAAATAATAATAATAATAAAAAGGTCGCAGTATCGCGATAATACCTGGAACCGGCTGAAAATAAGAATGTTTTTGTTATTATCTTAAAGGTGTTCAGGAGTCTACAGTAGCCCAAAATGGACAAACTTAGACAGTGTTGAGTTCTGTAACACGGCTGCAGGTGTAAAATGGATTAAACACCGTGTGTGTGTGTGTGTGTGTGTGTGTGTGTGTGGGTGTGTGTGTGGGTGTGGGTGTGGGTGTGAGTGAGTGTGTGTGTCCTCCAGCTGTTTGTGTTCCACCTTAATAATCTCTCCATGTTCTCATGACGTCTGATCATTCTTCCCTTTCACAGCTGCTTTCACGCAGGCGGGCTGAGGTCTCTGTGGATTTCATCTCGCCTGTTTTCGGTGTTGTTTTGATCAGCTTGATGCGGTGTGGATGTGGAGGTAGTGTCCGTGGAGCGCTGTGATGCCCCTGGAGGTCAGATGGCCGTTCCCACAGTGCCCTCCTCTGGCATGGAGGGTCTCCGGCTCACTCATCATGGGCATGGTGGGCTCCTATTCCTACTTCTGGACCAGTAAGTTCTAAAAAACACACAAAAGCTCTCAGTCTTGTTCAGTTTGTCTCTCGTTCGGCTGATTCTCCCTCCATCTTCAGAGTACATGAACTACTTGACGGTCCATAACCGCGAGGTTCTGTGGGACCTGATTGACCGGAGGCCCTCTGACACGCCCCTCATCACGCTGTCCAATCACCAGTCTTGTATGGATGACCCGCACATCTGGGGTGAGGACAGATCCAGCAGGTGAAATCAGTTCGAGGCGCAGACGTCAGTGAGGTAATCACGCGTGTTTCTGCTTCAGGTGTGCTCAAATTCAGACATCTGTGGAGCTTCAACAGGATGCGGTGGTGAGTTTTGTCGTCTCCACACTTCATCTGTAGCGGATGGTGCTGGAGTTTTTTTCGGTTTTTATTACTTTACTTGTTGGAACAGGACTCCGGCTGCATCCGACATCTGTTTCACCAAAGAGCTTCACTCCCGATTCTTCAGCCGGGGGAAGTGTGTTCCCGTCTGCAGAGGTGAGCCTCTGTCTGCGGTAACTTTGTCTCGCCGTGAGCCGGACGGATGATTTACGTCACGTGTTTTTCTCGGTAGGTGACGGTGTTTATCAGAAAGGGATGGACTTTGTCCTGGAGAAGTTGAACAGAGGAGAATGGGTGCACATCTTCCCAGAAGGTGTGTGAACCTCCCGCCTCACGTCACTCTTCATGTCATGTTTGTTTCCTCTGAAGCTTTTCGATTAATGATCTTGTTCCTTATTCAACAGGCAAAGTCAACATGACTGAAGAATTTATACGGTTAAAATGGGGTGAGTCTGATAATGATGCATCACTGCAGCAGCACGTACAGAACACATGACACTCGAGCTTTGGATAGACGAACACAGTGACTGGAAATCAGTGTTTGTTGTGATTTGTTTGTGTAAGCCCACTGTGGTAAATATGGACAGCTGTACTCGAGTATTAGTTATTATCAGCTGATATCAGAGACTAGTCCAGCAGCGGCTGATATCAGCGACTAGTCCAGCAGCGGCTGATATCAGAGACTAGTCCAGCAGCGGCTGATATCAGAGACTAGTCCAGCAGCAGCTGATATCAGTGACTAGTCCAGCAGCAGTCAGTCCAGCTCGGCGTCTGTCTTTCAGCCTTTTATTTCACCAAGCTCTCACCAACCACTAAAAGTCAGTCCCACATTTACTCTTGTCCGGCGGCTTCTTGCTCGCTCACTCTCTCCTTTTCTCTTCTTAGCTTCCTCCGTCAGCGTCCTCTTCACTCTCTTCTCCTCTGCCATCATGTCCATAGAGGCTGCTGAGCTTGGTTTCAATGCCTGTTCGCCCAGCTCCTGTTCTGGCATGACACCTTTTTTTAAAGCTTTTTTTCCCGGTGGTCCAAAACGCCTGTGATGCAAACACTGACACTCTAAACTCACAGTTCGGACAGCCCATGAAACATGAGCTAACAGTAGCTAACAGACTGAACTAACATGAGCTAACAGACTGAGCTAACATGAGCTAACAGACTGAGCTAACATGAGCTAACAGACTGAACTAACATGAGCTAACAGACTGAGCTAACATGAGCTAACAGACTGAGCTAACATGAGCTAACAGACTGAACTAACATGAGCTAACAGACTGAGCTAACATGAGCTAACAGACTGAGCTAACATGAGCTAACAGACTGAGCTAACATGAGCTAACAGCAGCTAACAAACTGAGTTAACAGACTGAGCTAACATGAGCTAACAGCAGCTAACAGACTGAGCTAACATGAGCTAACAGCAGCTAACAGACTGAGCTAACATGAGCTAACAGCAGCTAACAGACTGAGCTAACATGAGCTAACAGACTGAGCTAACATGAGTTAACAGACTGAGCTAACATGAGCTAACAGCAGCTAACAAACTCAGCTAACAGCAGCTAACAAACTCAGCTAACAGACTGAGCTGACATGAGCTAACAGCAGCTAACAGACTGAGCCAACATGAGCTAACAGCAGCTAACAGACTGAGCTAACATGAGCTAACAGCAGCTAACAGACTGAGCTAACATGAGCTAACAGCAGCTAACAGACTGAGCTAACAGCAGCTACAGCTGTCAGCAGTTTACTTCACTGTCCATCATAAACTCTGTAAATCACAGAGAGTTGAGGCGGAGCAGCCGGAGGACATCAGAGGGAAAACCAGAAAACATTTCCTCCATAAAATATGATCCAGTTTCACCAGAATCAGTGAAATAGTTGCTGCTGTGTGACTTAGTGCCGTAAAGCGTTACGTACTTCTCAAAGTGACACAGTGTGAGGACAGACGTGCAGACAGAGACACCGTTCAGCTGACTGGTTCATCTCTGGTTTGTGTTTTCAGGTGTGGGTCGACTCATATCAGAGTGCTCCCTTAATCCGATTATCCTGCCGCTCTGGCATGTGGGTGAGTTACACAACACGTTATCTCCCCTTCAGTGAGCCTCAGACAGGAAGTCAGAAAGTTTTACACTTTGTTGTTCATGAAGCCTTTGTGATCGATCAACTTTATTTCAGGTTTGACTGACGTTCTGCCAAATATGAAGCCCTACATTCCTCGGACTGGCAAGGTAGGATCACTGCTGATCATTCATTTCAAATGTATTTGTCACAGCGTCGTGTTTGCTTTAATCGTGGGTTCACTTGCAGAGAATCACAGTCCTGGTGGGGAAACCGTTCAGTGTTAAAGACGTCGTTGAATCCCTCCGAGCTGAAAACAAGAGCCAGGTGAGGACAGAAAGAATTAGACGTGGTGTACTAACGCTCCAATAATGTAACTATATTTCATTGTTTTACCACAAGAATGTAACACGGGCATCTGAGACAGAATGACGATTAATATAAATTTAGTTTACTGGTTAGGGATGTAACGATACACTCAACTCACGACTCGATTCGAGTCACGATTTTTTGTTCACGATGCGATTTTTTTAAAATCAAAATGAGCTACAGACAAATTCTGACCAACTAAAATTATCTTTTTATTTGTAGGAAAAAAAATCTCTCTTTACAGAAACTCTCAAACAGTTTGTGTTCTTATTAGGGCTGCCAGCAAGCAGCTGATCTGACCATTACCTTTCAGCTTGAAGTATGAGCTAACTGAAAATAAAAACAATTAAGATGATAGCTCATTAACCCTTTAATGAGAGTCCACGGCCCCGGGAAAACGGCGAGGTCCGGACGCTGTAAACGCAGAGCCGGTTGCGGCGCACCGCTGGGGAGAGGTCCCACGAGCGGATCCTCCCGCACCGTGCGGCCGCCCCTGACCCGAGTTTAATCCCCCGTGCAGACTGCGCGGAAGTTGCGGAGAAGTTGCGGTGATTAAAATTGCAACAGCGCCCTGAATTCACACGGATTCACTGAAGTCGCGTAGAAGTTGCAAATTGCAACATCATGAATTCCTGGAGGGTCTGTGTTATGGTATCATTTACGGTACAGTCTTGCAGAGAGAAGAATCACGATTCATGTTTTCTGTCAACCGATGCGAGTCGTCGCGCATTTGTACCGATTTTTAATCGTGTCACGATGCATCGTTACATCCCTGTTACTGGTATATCAGGTCTAGTTGGCGTTACAGTTGTGAGATAAACATCATAAAATAGTGTAACACGTTCCTTCTTTACTTTTTGCCTTCAGTTGGAAATGAGGAAGACTTTGACCGACCTCATCCAGGGGGAGTTCCAGAGCTTGAAAGCTCAGGCCGAGGCGCTCCACGGGCAGGTACAGATCAGATCCTGATCCCCGTCAGACTCCTCATGACTGATGACCCTTTACTCTAAGCTGAGGTGTAACACCTTTACGACTGCTCATTGTCTCTCCCTCCACAGCCAGATGTCGAACACACAGTCACGAAAACTTTACGTTTTGAGTGACGTTTGATTTGTGTGGATCATTATCGAGGGTCATTTCCATGAATGCAACAGAAACTGTCTAATTGTTTTTAGTTGATACAGTAAAAGCATCGTTTAGTTGCTGTCTCCAATCCACTGCCACCCAGAGATAAAATGGATGCTGTGTGACCTCCAAGCTGACCGGTTCAGTCGATGAAAGTATCACAAGTGTTACTCCTCTGACTGTATCTCAGTTATTCTGCCACCAGCCTCATGATTTATGTGCAGTGCCAACACAGGAAGTGCTTTATGTCGCTGTGGAACATGAACGTGGATGGAGGTGTAGCACGCAGCAGACTAGATTTAACGTTATTTACCGTAACATGAACCTTTAAGTTATAATTCTGGAGATTTCCTTTCGGTCATCGGTGAAAACAGGATGTGCGGTTTGATATCAGGAACACAACAGACGAGCAGCTGGTGTATCTGTTTACAGCGCAGCCAAACAATCTCAGGTTGTTTTAATAAAGACTTTCATTTATTTATTTTTGCCGTCGACGAGCGCCCCCTGATTTCATGCTGTACGCGGCACAAGTAAAGCAAACGCGTGCAGGTGAAAGGTGTAGATACCGTGTGGAGGTCTTCATCGCTCCGTCTACATTTAACAAAGACTGTTTTGATGAACGATCTCCGTCCGCACTCACCGTGCTGGCTGATGCATTGTGTTTCCTTTGGCTGCTTCACAATAAAAGCCACAGATTGAATGCTTTTATTTTTTAAAAATCCTGACCAGAAATTGCAAAAAAAAAAAATCAGGCAGGAAATCTTTGAGATTATAACTTAAACCAAGTGTTTTATTTGCCAACCCCGACCGACCTGAACCACACCACAGCTGGCATGCAAAGGAAAAAGTTTGCATCCGGCTGTTACCTCATTTTAGGAGAACTTTACACAAAGCTGCTGTTTGTTTAAATACTAAATATTAGTATGCACATATATGCGCATGTAGTGATCTATAGATTCATGATTTGTAATCTAGTGAAGTTGATCTGGAAGTCAGAGCTGTACTGCATGGTAGACTTTTATCAGAAAGAGGCATGCAGAGTAAAAAGATACTATGATGATGATGATTGTGCTGTCATATAATTTGCTTTTATCGTGTCCATGCAGCTTTAAATCTGTCCACAGTCCGTCCTGCCCTCTCTCCTCTTCAAATCTCTCTTTTTCTGATGAGCAGTCAGAGTTTTCTGTAGATCTTCGGCCTCTGACTGCGACCCCATTGCAGATGTACATAACTTATTTTATCACTGAGATCAGCGGCTTTTATAACGGAGGGAAGGCCACGGCGAGTGATGCGTGGTTATTTTATAAAAATGTATCGCCTTACTGTGATGGCCACTCTTTGCTACTGTACAAACTCCAATAAAGTATTTGACTTTTCTAAACTTTAGTTGTTTGTTTGTTGTTGTTTTTTTTATGGAAATGTTTTACCTCCACCTTCATACCCTGCTCGACTGATTACAACGGCAAATTAGGAAAACATTCGACAATATTAGCACAACATGACAAAATATTGTTAACATTTCAGAACAGAGCAGCCACAGTTAGTCCATGGACAGAAAAACAGACAAAACTATTTAGAATTTTTCATGCAAAGATGACAGGAATATTTTTTTCAGATGTTTTATAGTCCAAACGATTTATTCTAGAAAATCAACAGATGAACTAACAATAATCAGTATTTGCAGCCCTGTTTCGTGACAGCTGCTGGTTGGACGTTTTACAGCTGTTAAATTTAAACATGAAAATAATTCTTGTGCTGAAATGGTAGGCTGGGGGGATAAGCAGGTTTGTATTTATGTATTTGTATGTTTATATATACAATATATATATACACATGTATATATATATATATATACACACACACATATTTCTATGTCTATATATTTATATATATGTATATATTTTTTTTCTGTCTGTACATATATATATGTGTATATATATATATAACAAATATATATATGTGTGTATATATATATATATATTTGTGTGTGTGTGTGTATATATATATATATATACACATATATATTTGTGTGTATACACACACACACACATTTGTGTATATATGTATATATATGTATATATATGTATATATATATATGTGTGTGTGTGTATATATATATATATATATATATATATATATATATATATATATATATATATATATATATATATATATATATATATATATATTTGTATGTTCGTTGCCGAGGAGCGTCTTCTTCATCCAGCGTCACGTGACCTTGCCTGACGTCAGCGGCTGTCCGAGGATCTAAAGATGGCGCCCGCGGAGCATCTCTCGGTGTCTCTTCTTCTTCTCGCCGCGCTGAGCGCGCTGAACTCCGGGAGCTGCGACGAGCAGGTGCCGCTGATCCTGTGGACGAGCGGAGGGTGAGAGCTGCTCCGTTTGTCTGTTATTCTCACGGGTTCTGCCGCTCTGACTGCCCGTCAGCTACCGGTGAACGGAGAGCTGCGTCTAACGGAGCCTCCGCAGATCTCTGCTGCGAATGAACCATAACATAATGAAAGATAATGATATATAAATAATGCTCATGATATATAAATAATGCTCATGATATATAAATAAAGCTCATGATATATAAAGAGTCCTGATAATTACATGAACGGAACATGAGACGTTCGCGTTATTATTCTAACAGACGACAGGTGCCGCGTCACCTGACGTCATGAAGCTGTCTGACCGTTATTAAAGACGCCATGACGTCATACACCTGCCTGTGGAAAGGTGTCCTTCAGAGTAACTGAGTACTTTTACTCGAGTACTGCACTAAATAATATTTAAGGTATTTGTCTCTTTACTACAATAACAACAATACTACTACTACTACTAATAATAATAATAATAATAATAATAACAATACTACTACTACATTACATTGCATTTAGCAGACGCTTTTATCCAAAGCGACTTACAGAGGAGGACATAAGCTGAAAAAACTACTAATACTACTACTAATAATAATAATAGTAATAACAACAATACTACTACTACTACTAATAATAATAATAATAACAATAACAATCCCTTTAACAGGGAACTGAAATACAGCTGCAGGAAAATATATTTCAGCATCATTTTGTCCAAATCAACCAGATTTCCTGCAGGTCCACTTGAATATCTGCTCTTCCTCAGTCACATGCACATAGCACACTGCTTACTGCAGGGCTGCTGAGGCCACGCCCCCTACCTGCACAGGTGATCTCTGTACCTGGACCACACTTTAGAGCCCAGAGCACACAGACACTGTTGAAGACACATTTTTCTGTCATATAAAGGAGGAGCAGGGTTTGTGTTTAGTCTTTTGTCCTGCTGATGTTCACGTTCAGTTCCACTAGAGGTCGTCAAAGCCTCACAGACTGTAAAGTCTTCCTGCTTTTGAGCGTGTAAGGAAATTAAAAATTAAAAATATACGCAGCATACATTGTACACAGTGTGTCTGTTTCTCGAATCAAGTTGATATAAAGATGTAGAGTTAAATAAATGTGACAGGATCAGGACTCAAACTACACTCACAGAGCTTCACTCTCTGATCAACACAGTTAAAACAACGAACACTGGATCTGTCGGAGAACATTGAGTCTGTGTGTCTGCTCTCCATCAGGGTCTCTCTCCCCAGTCAGTCCCCTCCGGCGGCGGGTCACATCGTGGAGCAGCAGCAGCTGGCCTCTTACCTGGAGAAAGCTCTGAATGTGGGGCCACGAAATGTAGTGCTGTTCCTTCAGGACAAGGTACACTCACACACACACACACACACACACACACACACACACACACACACACACACACACACACACACACACACACACACACACACACACACACACACACACACACACACACACACACACACACACACACACGCTTTAAAATGTTTATTCTTTTTGTTACATCACAGGTATACAGAGATGTTTGATACGTCCGTGATCAGAACACGTTGAACAACATTAACAGTTTTCTGTGTGTGTATCTTTGCCTGTTGTTGAATCTGAGATTGTCTGTGCTGCTCTCACCCAGATGAGCATAGAAGACTTCACCATGTATGGAGGAGCTTTTGGAAACAAGCAGGACAGTGTTTTCCCCAACCTGGAGGTGAGACCACGTGATGACGGTGTGGATGTGACGTTTCCATTGGCTGAATCATGCTGAATGTTTTCGTCTCTCGTGTCTGTCAGGGGGCTCTGATGTCCTCGTCCTCCCCTCTGGTGTTACCTGCTGTGTCCTGGCCTGCCTCCAATGCAGTGATTGGCCAGCTGCAGGACCAATTAGAAACCTCCCCTCTGTACATGGACCCAGAGACACTAAGCCAGCTGAGACTCAACGCCTCCTCAGCCGCCCTGCTGGTGTTCAGGCTGCCGTACGGCATCGGGTAGGTACACCAGACCCAGAGAGAGTGATCGTCACAGCTGATACGACCATGTGAGTTAAGCCTCAAGCACAAAGTCGTAAAAAGCAGATGTGACAGGTGTCATGAACATTTAAACTATTTTTTAACATCCTAAACATAAAATAACAATAATAAAAGACAGGGGAAAAATATGTAAAAAAAAAGTTTAAAAAGTCGTTAAAAAACATCGTACAAATAGTTGTTTAAAAAGTCGTTAAAATAACATCGTACAAATAGTTGTTTAAAAAGTCGTTAAAATAACATCGTACAAATAGTTGTTTAAAAAGTCGTTAAAAAAACATCGTACAAATAGTTGTTTAAAAAGTCGTTAAAAAAACATTGTACAAATAGTTGTTTAAAAAGTCGTTAAAAAAACATTGTACAAATAGTTGTTTAAAAAGTTGTTGAAAAAACATCGTACAAATAGTTGTTTAAAAAGTCGTTGAAAAAACATTGTACAAATAGTTGTTTAAAAAGTCGTTAAAAAAACATCGTACAAATAGTTGTTTAAAAAGTCGTTAAAAAACATCGTACAAATAGTTGTTTAAAAAGTCGTTAAAAAACATCGTACAAATAGTTGTTTAAAAAGTCGTTAAAAAAACATCGTACAAATAGTTGTTTAAAAAGTCGTTAAAAAACATCGTACAAATAGTTGTTTAAAAAGTCGTTAAAAAACATCGTACAAATAGTTGTTTAAAAAGTCGTTAAAAAACATCGTACAAATAGTTGTTTAAAAAGTCGTTAAAAAAACATCGTACAAATAGTTGTTTAAAAAGTCGTTAAAAAACATCGTACAAAGTCGTTTAAAAAGTCTTTTTTTAAAGTTTTTTTGTTTGTTTTTTTTACTTCCAGATGTAAATATGAGAATCTTTTTTTATTTTATTTAAATGTTTAAATGTAATAAAACATTGGCAACATAAAATAACGACAATAAATTACAAAAAAAAAAGTTTAAAATGCTGGAAAAAAAGTTAAATAGCAAAAACTTAAATAGAATTAAACTAAAGAATGAATTTTCAAAATAAAATAAAAAAGTCAAAATGTTTAAAAATGTCGTGGTTTTTCATGCTGCGATTCAAAGCTGTGATGTTATCCATATTCCGGTCCAATCATTGCTGGCAGCTCTATGGGGCTTTGCACGGCTGTCAGCGTTTTCTGCATTCCTTGATGAACCAGTGCCATGCCCGATCCGATCAGCAAAACACCGTCATCAACAATCCGAATAGGTAGATATCTTCAACGTCCTCCACAGAAAGAGCCGCCAGACACACGACCCGCCACTTCTCCCAGGCGTCCATCGAGTAACCAGCTGCAAACGTTCGAAGATGGTGTCAATTGCGCTTAGAGACCAGTTGATCAAATCCATGATGCTTTGATTAATTTGGCAGTGCAGAGAGAGTCTCTTTCAAAAGTATAGGACAAAAGACTAGAGACAAGAGGAGCAGAGCAGGCGAGGCCAAGGGGAGGAGAAGAGCCAAACGAGAAGCATAGACTCACCTCAGCTGAATCCGGTGAGGAGCTTTATTTCCTCACTCCTCTGACTTTGATTCTTCTTACAGAGCCGATCTGATGTCTGCAAAAGAGATTCTCAGTGGGAACGGTGAGTCTGCCACATCGCACAGCGCTTTGCATGGGATCATTTGCTGAGTGACGCCATGCCAATAAGTGAACATGTTGTTTTTCAGATGAGGTGATTGGTCAGGTTTTGAGCACCATGAAGACTCAGTCTGTCCCCTACACTGCCATTTACACAGCCCTGCGGCCCTCCAGGGTGAGTCTATGCTTCTTAATGATGTGTCTCTGTGGCCGTGCAGCAAGTTTTCTGCTCTGACTGTCCGTCCTCCTCTACACAGGAGGCGGCGTCTCTCTCTATGGAAGCAGGCCTGGGTGGAGGTCGATCTCTCCTGCAGGCCAGAGGTGGATACAGGGAGAGAGAGGGAGAAAGGGAGAGGCAGCGTAAGACCAAGGACAAAGCCGGGATCTACAGTCCAGTGGAGTTCAAGGTGGAGTGACTTTGTTGCACTTTGTCAACCGGTGTTGGTGTGAGAACAGACGTACGATTGACAGAGACACCGTTCACCTGATCACAGGTCAGAGTGGGTCAACAGGAGAAGTTTCATGTCATTTGCTTCTTTTGTTTCTCTTGCCACAGGAGGGTGAAGACACCTGCATCCTCCTGTGGGCAAAGGGCCTGTCAGTGAGCATGCTCCGGAGCGGCCGCTGGGAAGACCACGACCTGACACCATCTACCTTCGGGGAGGGTGTCAGCCCGAAGCTGCACGGCTCAACCTGCGACAAAACCAAAGCGAGGTTCTGAACTTTAACGATGGGTTGATCTACGTGAATCATTTCCATCGTTTACCTGATTCATCGTTTTGTGACACCTGTACATTATGATTTCCACGTGTCTTTGAATGTTCCGGAAAGTCCAGTTTAATCAGTTTCATTTTTATTCTTTGCAGGTTGGTTCTTAATTATGAGTATGTCCTGAGCCACCGCAACTTCAAACTGATGTGAGTCTACACAACATATAACACACACACACACTTTGTGCTTTGGATTGGCCATAAATAACAGCACACATACATGAATGTGTGTGTTTCCAGCTTTGTCATGAGTCAGCGTCACTACCAGGTGTCTGCACGCCGCTGGTTCACACTAGATGCCGTGGAGCTCGAGTACGACGGGATCAAAGCCACATTTAACGGCAGCAGGAACATCTACGCCCCCGCCGAGTACTCGTACCGCTGTGACTCCATCACCAACTTCCGCTGGCCTCTGCTCATCCCGCGCTCATCTAAAGATCCAGCCAATCAGTGGAGGGTCTCTTTTGACGACTTTCAGGTAGGATATTGATGTGTTTTTTTTTGTTGGCCTCATAATCAGGGTTGGATGTGATATATTCAGGTGTCCTCTGTCACCGTCCCCTCCACAGATCCAGGGCTTCAACGTGACCGGCAGCGAGTTCTCGTATGCCAGCGACTGTGCAGGCTTCTTCTCGCCTGGTATCTGGATGGGTCTGATGACCAGTCTTCTCATGGTTCTCGTGCTCACCTACGGTCTGCATATGATCATGCAGCTGCGCACAATGGATCGCTTTGATGACCCCAAGGGCCCGGCTATCTCCGTGCCCCAAACAGAGTAACTGCTGGCTTTGCTTCTTCCCACCTTTCATCCTTTTCTGTCCTTCTCTTACTGCGATGCTTCCTCTCCCACGCTTCACATTCCACTCCCTGTTCATCTGTAGTTGGGCATTAAACAGAATAATTAGTAGTGTTATCGTAACAAGTCATCACTGCAGTGATCATTACATTTGGATCCTGAGACTGAAGAATCTAGTTTTCAGGCCTCTTCGGATCAGCGTTTCAGTTGAGTCACACTCATCAGCATCCGTTACACACAAGGTGTTTCAACGACACGTGAAGCTGTTCACGGGTTTCCAGAATCCTTCGTTGGTTGGAGAGTAACAAAGTCAAATGTTAACTGTGTGATGTAGCAGCACTAACACACTGCGGTACCACATAAAGAACAGTGTTAGTCCGCTGCTCCACGCGGGGCTCAGACTGTGATTCCCAGTCAGGGTGTAGAGGGCAAGTTTCGCACCTTGAAAAAAAATCTTTAATTGTGCAGCAAACTGAACGTTTCGAGTCTCTGGGATTCTGGAAATAACCTTCAGAGCAACACGTGTAGTCAAACCGCCTTGTGAGGTTTCTCACGCATCAACAAATGTAATGCTAATACACAAGAGACAAAATACATTTTCCCCCCATGAAAGGGACACAAATAACTTCTGAAAAATGAATTGTGAAATGCTATTTATTGTGTGTTTATACTTGTGTTTGTGAGTAGACAAGTGAAATGTAGTTGTTGAATGAAGGGATCAAGTTTTCTGTGCGGACAAAAGATGAATTCTGTCCATTATATTTACTGTTATCTTCAGTATGGATGAACGAGCTGATGATTCAGATCAATGCAAAACATAAACAAAACATTAATGAACAGCATTAAACGTCAGGCAGTTTGTGAAGGACTGTCCCAATGTGAGCTTGTTTTCTGTCACATTAACATGAACACTGTATTTATTTGTCAGCTGATGTGCACTGATCTCAATGTGAAACTATTATTTTCCTGTTTGTTAATTTATTTTGTTGTTGTTGTTGGATGATTTTAAAGTGAATATCAATGATTTGAGGTCCTGAATATGGTCCTGTGTCGTGCTGCTGATATGACCCCAATAAAACATTTGTGGAAGTTTGGCCTTCGTTTTATTTTATTTCATGTTTAATACAAATAATTATCATTTATTTTAAAGAATCTTCTGGTGTGGTGGTGGTACAGGACCCAAAAAAGGAGCCGACTAGGAAATTCAGGTGAATAATCAGTAGAAAATCTCAAATAACAGACTGGCTGATCTACCGCGATGCGGCGACAATCTGCCAGTGAACATGCAGGAGACCAGCCTCTAAATGCTGCTCGAGAAGACGGTGATCCGATGCAGGTGTGCGCAGTCAGCTCCACAACCAGCCAGCAAACCACACCCATCTCTGCAAAGAGAGCTCATAGAGCCCAACCCCCAGCCTCAACACACCACAAAGCTATTCAAACGAACCTTGCAGAAGTCAAACTGAGGCTGAAACATCCGTCTCCAGTGAGACATTTCAGAATCAGAATCGTTTGAATTGAAAACAGTGATGGAAGAGCAGAGAATTGTTCTGAGCGCACCAGCAGACCAGCCCTTCAATCTCCGTCTGTATGCATATACCACTCATCAGATGACACACAACTATGTCTGTCATTTCCACCACCTCCAGCTGAATCTCACAAAAACTGGACTGCTGGTCCACCCAGCTAAACTACACACCATGACATCAACATCATAACTGACAGGGAGCAAATCTCTCGCTCTCTACCTGACCAGGGTAGCAAAAACTTAGCAGTCATGATCGATGACCAACTAACCTTCTCTGATCACGTTGCCTCAGTTGCCCGGTCGTGCCGCTTCAAACTTTACAACATGATTAAAGTCAGACCTTACTACGTAACACAACATGCTAACCAGTTCCTGATGCAGACAGGCCTCCCAGCCTGCGCAGTGAAACCCTTTCAGATGATCCAGAACGTGGCAACGTGCCTGGTCTACAACAAAAGGTCACGTTACCATACCACTGCCCATCAAGCTCCTCTGGCTACCTGTGGCAGCCTGCATTAAATTTAAATCTCTAATGCTGACAACATAGCAGCCTGCGGTTTATGAACATCCTCGTACAGACATATGTCTGCCACCCATACGCTCAGGACGATCCAAACTTTCACATAAAAGCATTTGTCTAAAAGAAGTGCATTTTAGGTTATTTTAGATAATTACTGCAAAAAGGACAAATAATTAAAAAGTTATTTAAAAAAACCTCAGACACAAAAACTAGAGCGCTCAGCTACTTTTGATATTTGAGTGTAATGACACAGAATATTATTTGATAGAGACAGATAAAGGGTGACACAAATGTGGGGAGAGAGATGGGGAATGACATGCAGCAAAGAGCCACAGGTTGAAATAAGTGTTTTACTTCAGAATTGACTTGACTACAATGGAGTCATTGAACAGCATTTTGACAGCAAAAACACAGGTGTACTTGGTTACTAGGGTTAAATTAGGCTTGTCTGTCATGCCTAAAGAAACAATTTCCTTGTGAACAAAATACACTAGTAATGTGAATCACTGTCAAATCATCTGTTAAAGACCTCAAGAGGTACACTGGAACATTGGACATATGAGAAGACTGGAAGACTTTAGGGTGTCTCAGTTTCTTAAAATACTGCATGTTTCAGAGAGGAAGACGAGATAGCAAAAAGGAGACACCTGTCTTCATGACCTGGTTTTGATTCCAGCTTTGCTTTAACTATGCTGCTAGGAACTGGTCGGAATGAGGAAACCTATGCTGCCTCCAGGGGTGGAGTCAGTTTACAGAAGTAGTCAGTTATGGAATTTTCTATCCTTAGGTTACACAAGGTCATGTGAGGTCCTCAGCAGTGTTAGTTGTTTGTCTTTGACTGGGTGCCAGTCTATCTCCACACTGTGGTGTCCAGGGTCACAGAGACCTGTTGCTGCCTTCATAGACATCATAGATAGCTTGTTGTTGTAAACAGACATGTGTGTCTCCAGACTAGAACATGCTGACAGTAACACCTCCATGGGTAAAGACATTCTCTGTGACTCATTCTGGGCGTGTAGTATTTGTGCTGTTATCTTGGGGTTTAAAGTCGATCCACCAGGATGAGTTGGGCACAATGTGAGACCGACTCAGGCACTTCTGATCAACTTTGACAGTGTCTCTGATTCAATAAATAAAACAGCATCAGACATCAGAGGCTGCTGAACACTTTCTGAACTCCTGACCTTTGACTTCAGTGATTTCTCTACAACAGTCAGGTGTGTTTCACGTATGAGATGATCAATGATCTCATAGATGTGATCCTCTAAATAGTATTTTAGAAATCTTTCTGAATTACCATATATGTGAAAGAAATCTACAATTGAGCGTCAAAGATCAATTTTTAAACATTTACTCGACCTGCATTGATTCAAGTCCAACAGATGTTGTGGCTTTATTTTGATCATTTGCCAATATGAGAACATAATGTAACCAATTTTAAGGATATAAAAGTGAATTACAGTATAGTAACTAATTAGATTAATAGTGAAAGCTGAACCAGAATCAAAAGATATTAAATTCGACAGGAGCCACTGTATGAGCAACAATAAGGAGACAGACACGAGAGTAACAGTTGAGTAGCCACTCTTATAATTTTTAACAGTGCACAAGATCATTTGTCTGGTTTATACAGAATTCAAAATTACACAAACCATTAGAAAAAATAAAAAGTACTAGAAAATAAGAAAACGTCCGTTGGGGCCCCTAGTTCATTTGTTGTAGAGTTACTGCAGTTCACCTGATTCCCAGGATCAAAGTAAGCCACTTTGGTCTTGTAGTGTAATGTCAGTGTGTAATGTTTGTGTGAATAGGTGTGTATGTGTAGAATAGGTCCTCGGTGCTGGACTTTCTTCAGAACACTTTGCTCGCCATCGGTTTGAACAGGAAGTGTGTCCTGAACCACATTCAGTCCTCCAAAAAAACCTGACCTATAGACAGGGTCAGAAAATTTACATTCAACAGCATCTTTCTCAGATGCATCATCAGGGATATTCTGTCAAAAGATGTACACCTTTACATCTAACTCTATTATTATCTTATATCTATTCAAATCTTAAATCATTTCAATTCAAATTACATATGAAATTATCATTATCATTATCATTATCATCTTCCTTTAGCACTCGGATAAACAAGGGTAGAATAGCACCAGAGCAGCTAAAAGCACATTTCTCCCCGTTGCTCGGTGTGTAAGAAGGTGAAGCTCGCCAGTGTCGGACCTCGTAGCAGCTCTCCAGATGAAGGACAAGCGGTTAGCCTGTTAGCCACAGAGCTAGCATTAGCAACGACAAGCTGTTTTTTTCAATCGGATAATTGACTTGTCTTACCGACGCAACTTCTCTCCTTTGCTCCGTCACTCAGCTCCGGACTCCAGTGGGTAAATGCTCCGACTCTTTTTCTCCTTTTCACAGGTAAACTCCGGGTTTTCCTCCTGTTTTCTCTCCTCTTTTAACATGCAGCGGCCTGCGCTTTTCTGGCTGAAGTCGGAAAGGACCGGGACAACAGCGCGCTTTGCACTTCGCTTTTCTGGCTGACGTCGGAAAGGACCGGGACAACAGCGCACTTTGCACTTCGCTTTTCTGGCTGAAGTCGGAAAGGACCGGAACAACAGCGCACTTTGCACTTCGCTTTTCTGGCTGAAGTCGGAAAGGACCGGGACAACAGCGCGCTTTGCACTTCGCTTTTCTGGCTGAAGTCGGAAAGGACCGGGACAACAGCGCGCTTTGCACTTCGCTTTTTTTGGCTGAAGTCGGAAAGGACCGGGACAACAGCGGCTTTGCACTTCGCTTTTCTGGCTGAAGTCGGAAGGACCGGGACAACAGCGCGCTTTGCACTTCGCATTTCTGGCTGAAGTCGGAAAGGACCGGGACAACAGCGGCTTTGCACTATGCTTTTCTGGCTGAAGTCGGAAGGACCGGGACAACAGCGGCTTTGCACTATGCTTTTCTGGCTGAAGTCGGAAGGACCGGGACAACAGCGGCTTTGCACTATGCTTTTCTGGCTGAAGTCGGAAGGACCGGGACAACAGCGGCTTTGCACTATGCATTTCTGGCTGAAGTCGGAAAGGACCGGGATAACAGCGGCTTTGCACTATGCTTTTCTGGCTGAAGTCGGAAGGACCGGGACAACAGCGGCTTTGCACTATGCATTTCTGGCTGAAGTCGGAAAGGACCGGGATAACAGCGGCTTTGCACTATGCTTTTCTGGCTGAAGTCGGAAGGACCGGGACAACAGCGGCTTTGCACTATGCATTTCTGGCTGAAGTCGGAAAGGACCGGGATAACAGCGGCTTTGCACTATGCTTTTCTGGCTGAAGTCGGAAGGACCGGGACAACAGCGCACTTTGCACTATGCTTTTCTGGCTGAAGTCGGAAGGACCGGGACAACAGCGCGCTTTGCACTTCGCATTTCTGGCTGAAGTCGGAAGGACCGGGACAACAGCGGCTTTGCACTATGCTTTTCTGGCTGAAGTCGGAAGGACCGGGACAACAGCGCGCTTTGCACTTCGCTTCGAGATGACAGGCTGAGCGTGGCTTGCGTAGCTTCTGATTGGCTGCTGAGACTAGGTACTAGGTGTGGTGCATTTAATTGTAATGGGAAAATTAACGCTTTAGCGATTGAACATTACAAATAAAGATAATGAGAATATAAACAGTCTCTTTCTTTTGTTATAGCCGAGTGTTTTTTTACACCTCGCTACAATAATCTTTGGGGAATGGATGGAGATTTTAAAGAAAATTTATTTTAAAGTGGTCTAACTGAATAAACTTGATAACCTGAGTGTGAATCTCAAGACAGGGGGTAATGATTTTTCTATGTATAAATTATTTCTGTAGAGTGACATTTGTGTCCACGAGAGCCGTTTGCAAATGTATTTTCATGTTTCTCTCCCTCTACACTCCAGCTCTGGAACATCCTACCAATACACACCCATATTATAAATGCACAGTTTAAAATCACACCACTGACCATCAGAGCAAACCTTCAGCAGCTCTTGATAGTCCCAGGTAGGCTACCTATTTAAAAGAGCATTATTGATGAATAAAGAAAACGCTGTTTGGTAATTCTCCATTGTCTTAAATGAATGTAGTTATTATACTTCTGTAAACTGACTCCACCCCTGGAGGCAGCATAGGTTTCCTCATTCCGACCAGTTCCTAGCAGCATAGTTAAAGCAAAGCTGGAATCAAAACCAGGTCATGAAGACAGGTGTCTCCTTTTTGCTATCTCGTCTTCCTCTTTGAAACATGCAGTATTTTAAGAAACTGAGACACCCTAAAGTCTTCCAGTCTTCTCATATGTCCAATGTTCCAGTGTACCTCTTGAGGTCTTTAACAGATGATTTGACAGTGATTCACATTACTAGTGTATTTTGTTCACAAGGAAATTGTTTCTTTAGGCATGACAGACAAGCCTAATTTAACCCTAGTAACCAAGTACACCTGTGTTTTTGCTGTCAAAATGCTGTTCAATGACTCCATTGTAGAGTCAATTCTGAAGTAAAACACCTATTTTAGCCTGTCTTGTACATTACAAACTGTGTGAATACTGTACAATAACAAGTTATATAATTGTTTATTCAGTTACAACACTTTAAAATAAGTTTTCTTCGAAATCTCCGTTCATTCCCCAAAGATCATGTTCTCGTGTCGGCAAATGATCAAAATAAAGCCACGTTGTTGTGGTATCGATTAGCTCCGTTGGTAGAGCAGCCACCCTGTGTACGAAGGCTCAGTCCTCGCCGTGGCAGCCCAGGATTTGAATCGGACCTGTGGCTCTTTGCTGCCTGTCAGTGCTCAGGTCATCCCTTAGTTATGCTGCCATAGGACTAGACCCCACCCCCAGCTGTCTCTGTCAAATAAAGCTTAAAAAGGCCAAAAAGATTTTTAAAAAAATGTTGGAGAAAAAGTCATAGAAAATAGAGCCGTTAGCTCAAACTTTTCCAGGCTATTTTTTGAGGGGCTTTTTTCTGTCTTTTATTATTATTATTATTTTTATATATATATATATATATTGAATAAAAAATGATTCTCAAAATTACGGCTGGAAGTAAAAAAAAAAAAATCCACTTCGGGGAAGTCTTGTTTTTTGTGCATGCCACTTAACTGTCACCTTCACTGTGTCACTTGCTCACTGTTTTCTTCATAGATAACATTCTTCTCAGTCTATTTCAACATATAAGGAACTTTTTCTAAGTTTTCCCACTGTGACTTGTTTTGCATAAAGAGAGGCAGTTCCTCTTCAAACAGAATAAATATTGGTTGTCTCTTACCAACACCATCACTTCAACTCTTCAGACCAGATCTCCTGACATCATGCTCTGCTCCAGACTCAGCACCACACTGTGTGAGTACACAACTGACTGATGGCAAATATAATAATGACGTGGGTTCAAATTAAACCAGGAAGCTTGAATTTGACTTTCTGCTTTCTTCTGGAAAAATCCCTTTATTATAATTAAAAGAATGAATTTACACAGAAGTAACAAGATAAACTTTAAACATGCATTTTTTTCTTTTTCAGTGCTGGCAGCAACGTGTTTGTTCATGACAGCAGGTAAATGGACAGTTGAATGTTTATTTCACTGTGTGACAGAACTCTGCTGTACTCAACCATTTATGCAGAAAATATTAGTGCGAATCATGAAACAAACTTGTCATTGCAGGTTTTTCTAGAGCCGACGGTGTGAGCGCCCTGTTCACACAGAGAGTGGTTACCTGTGATGATGCCAGCAACGTCCAGCGTCTTAGCTGTGGTATGGCTGAACTTGTTTCATTTTTTTTGGACAAAATATCATTTGTGAATCACTAAGTTTTCTGCATTAATATTTCTTATTTCACTGTTAAATGAACAAAAAGGTAAACATTCACTGCTTCATCCTCTAAGTTTGGATTGTTTTCCTCTGTGGTGCGCACAGACCAGGGACTGATTATTGTGCAGTCAGCAATGTATGGACGTCTAAACAGAGAGACCTGCAGTTATGGCCGACCCATACACCAACTTTCCAATATAAACTGTGCACTGAGGAGCTCTCTGGACATGGTCAAGAAAAGGTACACACAATAAAATTCAAATTAGAAGACATCATTTGTCCTGCTCTACTTATATTATTTTTAGAAGACATTAAACCCCATTACCCATGAGGGTGATGCAGCACATATCCTAATTTAGCAGTAACTTGGAAACTTGTCAGAGGAGAAAAGTAATGACTAATCTGCTAAATACTTAGTAAAGTAATGAATAAACTGTTGCAATTGTTAAACGATGCAGGCATTTTTTAATTGATATTGTAATAAGAATATATTGAATTCTTCAAGCCATGTGTCATGCAGTGAAAATATGATTGTGTCAGTGACACCTAGCTCGACTATGTGTAAAGAAAGTGTTATTGTATTGAGATGCTCTTTTACATCATAATATTGATGATTTGTCATCTATGAGCTCTTTATCTGTCCCCTGCAGCTGTGATGGCAAAAAGGTGTGTGAAATACACACAAACCCATTCCGTGCTTTGGATCCGTGCGGTGGCATCTACAAATACCTGGACACCACCTACGCCTGTTTCCCAGCAAGTCAGTTTCAGTTTTGCATGTAACAGTTAAACAATTAATAACAATATGTGCAATATGTCTAATGTCATGTATCTCTGACAGACCGTGTCATAGCATGTGAACACTCTTTCGCATACCTGCAGTGTGGTAAGATCACATTTTTCTCTTTTTTAACATATAGTTGTATTTTGTTTGCATTTCAACACACAGCACGATGTATTAATTTCCCTCCTCTATTTGTCAGATAACGGGCAGGTTATAACCGTCTTCAGTGCTAATTATGGACGCCGGGACACGACCACATGCTCTTACGGAGTTCCCTATCATCTGGTCCAAAGGGTCGACTGCTCAAGACCCACTGACCACGTTGCTCAAAGGTACAACGGCCCATTGTTTTTGTTAAACACATAAAGCCATACAGATGAATGATACCTGTATTTACTCACATTCATTTGCATCCACAGCTGTAATGGGAGAAGCAGCTGTGCTGTCAAAGCCAGCAACACTATATTTGGAGACCCCTGTGGCGGCACTTATAAGTACCTAGAGGTGGTTTACACATGTCAAAGTGAGTATCTCAAAGACCCTTTTATGTTGTTTCTTTCTGCTCAAACTAAACTGTGGTCCTGGAAAACAGAGTATATAAAGAATGATACAGATATACAGTATATCCATGAACTTGAATGTTGACTTGAAGACAGAGCTGTTAATGTTAGCCTAAACTTTAGCATCCAGGAGATGGACTCACACTGTGGTGCGACACAGCCAAAGTACTAGACTTGGCTCTTTGTGGTTTAAGGCTCCTGACAAAGGAGTAAGTGGACCTTGAGTTGAGAGTTTGTCAAAGTATTTCCAAGGTGAAGAGTGAACTTTGGTAGTCAGTGTGTGAAATGCTGGTTTATAAAATGTAATTCTGTAGTTACAGAACGTTTTTGTGCTGTCAGTAACTTCATTCATCTGTCTAAAGCAGGGGTGTCAAACTGGTCCACAAAGGGGGCGGTGTGGCTGCAGGTTTTAATTCCAACCAACCAAGAGCACACAGTTTGACCAATCAACTCTCTGAAGACTGAGATCAGTTGATTAAATGAGTCAAGTCTGGTGTGCTGCTGTTTGGTTGGAAGGAAAACCTGCAGCCACACCGGCCCTTTGAGGAACAGTTTGACACCCCTGGTAAAGTCAACATTTGATCTGTTTTGCAGATGCTGCAGAGAAATAATGACAACACACGTGCTTTAAACAAAACGCACATGTCAGCGTAATCAAGAAACCAATGAAATGATTCAAACTCTAAACACACCATATGGCCAAAAGTATGTGGACACCTGACAATTACACATGAATCATGACCATCTCATTAAATGCACTTGCAAACATAAGTGTCCGTAGACTTTTGTCCAAATTGTGTAAATATTTACACTATTCTAACTATAACAGATAAATCCAAATGACCAAAATAACAATTTAATTAGCCTTTAATTGATTTTCTCTGCTGTGAACTCTTTTGTTTGATTGAACTTTATTCTGTCATAATAAATTGTTCCCTCTTCTTTGTGCTTCACAAATAAACTTTGCATTGCATAATATTCTGCGTCATTGCACTCAATGAACTAGAGAGCTGTGTTATCTAAAATATCAAAAATACCTAAAATTGACTTTTAGACAAATGCTTTCATGTGAACTCATTAAAATAAACAAAAGGGATTCAGACAGCTCTAATAACTTGAGTACCTTACAGGAGACAGTTGCTAATGGTTTGGTATTACACTTTTATAAAGTTGTGGTATAAGAGATAATTTAACAGTGACTGAACAAAAAGAATAATCCAAGACAGGAAAGGGCAACGTTTGCGGCCTGGGAGAGAAACTCAGTCCAGCATGGTGGCCTATGGTTCTATTCTAATCAGGGTTAGATTGTTAAAATATGTTAGAAGTATGCAGACCAGCAGGCTGCAGTTTAATGTTTAGCTTAACAAGACAATTTCAAGGAAATATTTGTGAGGGCTGGCATCTACATGTCAGGTGGGGCCAGAGGTAGCTCCCCGCCTTTATAGGGACAGGTGAGGGCAATTTGTGCCTCTTTGTCTGAGGCCTGGTTGTGTAGCAGGGTTGCAGTGTCTGTGCGGGTAAGGGAGGTTGAATGAGAAAGATGTGTTGTATTTACCTTATGGGAGAACTAATGAGGCCGTTTGTATATTTAGTTGTGGTGTGACTGTCCTGGGACAGTCGAACTATGCAGTTGAACTATGTAGATGGTTGCAGTGATTAGTGTGCACACATGGTGGTTCCTATTGTGATAGAATCTCCCTGCAGTAAGTACCCTGCCCTGCCTATTGTTGTAGCCATTTTATCCTGTCTTGTATTTCATGTAAAGTCATTTGCTATTTATATATTAGTAGGTTTAACCCTTATGCTCCCCTTGGTACATTTTATGCACTTTTCACATGAAAAAACTCTTTAATTTTGCCTGTGTTAATGCTAGTGAGACAAAACTTTCTAAGGTTTTGAGTTTTTTATCCAATTTTAAAAGTCGAACCTTAGATTTAATAACAGGGCTATGATACACTGTGCAGAAAAGAAAGTTCCTCTGGATTCCCTCAGAACATTTTCTGTACCATTGACTCCCATTATAACATACACTTTTGATCCTACTCTAATTTTGGCATAAAAGAATGTTGTACATATGACAACTTTTTCAATCGAAGCTTTTGACTTGGAAAAAAAAATCCATTATCCATCATTTCACGTCATTTTCCAATATACAGTATGGCTGGGGGCTCCATTCCATACTGTTTCATTGAGATCTTTTTCTGTTGCATTTTCGACTATTGCTTGGCAGTAAAACACATAATTACAACTAAAATGGTCTGGGTGTGTTGGTATTGATGTAAAAGTGTGGTATGAATGTGTGTATTGAGAATATTATTTGTGTGTGTGTGTGTGTGTGTGCACAGAGAAGAAGACAAAGTGTGTGCACAGGGAAAAAGAGTCTTTTTTTGCTCACCACATTTTGCACATTCCCATCTCTCTCCCTCTCTTTCTTATACACACACACACTCATGCACACACGCACACACACACACACACACACACACACACACACACACACAGTTATGCACACACGCACACAAACTCATGCACACACACACACACACACACACACACACACACACACACACACACACACACACACACACACAGAGCCCCATACAAAAACAAAAAAAACAGAACCAGAGCAATCAATCGAAATCAAAAGGTTAAAGAGGTCAAAGGTCAAAGAAGCACTCAACTACCAAAGCAATGTCTTTTTTGGTTTTGGTTTTCAGTGCAGCATGTATACTCAGGTTTACACAGGTGCTGTAAATTTGATGTCACCCCAGTAACTGTACTTGTACTTATGGGGCTGTTTCTCTTACAGAATCAGAATCAGAAGTACTTTATTAATCCCCGTAGAGAAACTGTTTAAACTTTTGCTTTTACTATGGCGTCGGGCCTATTTATCGTATACCAGGGATCATGGATCAATTTGCTTATATCAAAATACTTGAAGAGGTCATACTGCCTTATGCTGAAGAGGAAATGCCTGTGAAATGGGTGTTTCAACAAGACAGCTCCAAACACACCAGTAAGCGAGCAGCATCTTGGTTCCAGACCAATAAAATTTAGGTTATGGAGTGGTCAGCCCATTCCCCAGACCTTAATCCAATAGAAAACTTGCGGGGTGGCATCAGAAATGCTGTTTCTGAGGCAAAACCAAGAAATGCAGAGGAAGTGTGTAAGGTTGTCAAATCATCCCGGGCTGGAATACCTGTTTGCAGGTGCCAGAAGTTGGTCGACTGCATGCAGCACAGATGTGAAGCAGTTCTCAAAAACAGTGGTTATACAACTAAATATTTCATTAGTGATTCACAGGAAGGCTAAATTTTAACATTTTTTCAGTTGATTGAGTAAATATTTGAGTATATTTGAGTTTTTAATAAATAATAAAATAATAATAATAAAAATATAATATAATAATATAATAATAATATAATAATAAAAGCAGACACTGCTATTTTTTTAAACAGCCAGCCCAATATCATTTTTTCCTTAATTTTCTGTAAAATAATTAAAATAGTGGTACTTTTTTCATGTTTTGATGTAAAATATAATGTGCAGTGTTCCCAATGAATGGAAATAAAAAATTAATTAAAAAAATGATAAGGATTTTGACATTTACTCACGTTTAAAAAAACACTGCTATTATTTTGAACAAAACTGTATGTGTCGACGAACAGCTGGTCCCTTTTAAGGGCCTCTGTTCATTCAAACAGTACATTCCCAGCAAACCGGCAAAATATGGTTTCAAAGTCTGGGTGCTGTGTGACGTGGAGACCTCATATGCCTGGAAAATGCAGGTGTACAGTGGGAGGTCTCCAGGAGCAACAAGAGAGGTCAACCAGGGGATGCAGGCAGTGCACATTTTGCAGAAAGCAGCAAAAGGTGTACACCCAGTGTGCTAAGTGCTATAGGTATTTTTGCACAGTCCACCTGACAAGTATCTGCAGCTCCTGCTTCCCTGCTGAATTCCCTAACTGATACACATGCAAATTGTTAAATTGTTTAAATTGTTTCATATTCTGTATTTTGTGATTTTGATAACAAAATGTGGGTTCATGTTCCCAAAATGACAATAAAAGGTTAAAATAATTGAAGAAATACATGAAAATTTGATAGTTATGATTAGGACTGAAGTTGGTCAAAAGATTTAATGCAGTGAAAGTGAAAAAAATATGCACATGTAATATTTTTATTTTAATATATTTTTTGCACAGAAGGGTTCGCACTCATTTTTTTTAAAAACTGACACTGCTCAAAAAATAATAATGCATTCAAATCAATGTTGTTGTCAATTATTGACATATCCAAGGGTCTAATAGTCCTGCCTAAAAAATTACAGTTTGCACTTAGTGTATAGAAGATTCTCAAATGTTGTGCTTTTTTATCATGTGGGTTCATGTTCCTAAAATGGCATTAAAGGTTTAAAATTATTAGGAAATACATGAAATTTGATTAGTCATGATTAGGACTGAAGTTGGTCAAAAGATTTAATGCAATGAAAGTGAAAAAAAATGCACATATAATATTTTTATAGCACTACATTTTTTGTACTTAACAACGAATAGTGTAAACATTTGTATTTATCTGTTATAGTTAGAATAGTGTAAATATTCACACAATTTGGACAAAAGTCTACGGACACTTAAGTTTGCAAGTGCATTGAATGAGATGGTCATGATTCATGTGTAATTGTCAGGTGTCCACATACTTTTGGCCATATGGTGTGTTTAGAGTTTAAATAATTTCATTAGAGTTTAATTCATTTCATTTCATTTCATCTTGATTACGCTGACATGTGCATTTTGTTTAAAGCACGCGTGTTGTCATTATTTCTCCACAGCATCTGCAAAACAGATCAAATGTTGACTTTAGACAGATGAATGAAGTTACTGACAAGTTCATGGATATACTGTATATCTGCATCATTCTTTATATACTATGTTTTCCAGGACCACAGTTTAGTTTGAGCAGAAAGAAACAACATAAAAGGGTCTTTGAGATACTCACTTTGACATGTGTAAACCACCTCCAGGTACTTATAAGTGCCGTAACAGGGGTCTCCAAATATAGTGTTGCTGGCTTTGACAGCACAGCTGCTTCTCCCATTACAGCTGTGGATGCATATGAATGTGAGTAAATACAGGTATCATTCATCTGTATGGCTTTATGTGTTTAACAAAAACAATTGTACCTTTGAGCAACGTGGTTAGTGGGTCTTGAGCAGTCGACCTTTCGGACCTGAGAATAGGGACGTCCGTAAGAGCATGTGGTCGTGTCCCGGCGTCCATAATTAGCACTGAAGACGGTTATAACCTGCCCGTTATCTGACAAATAGAGGAGGGAAATTAATACATTGTGCTGTGTGTTGAAATGCAAACAAAATACAACTATATGTTAAAAAAGAGAAAAATGTGATCTTACCACACTGCAGGTATGCGAAAGAGTGTTCACATGCTATGACACGGTCTGTCAGAGATACATGACATTAGACATATTGCACATATTGTTATTAATTGTTTAACTGTTACATGCAAAACTGAAACTGACTTGCTGGGAAACAGGCGTAGGTGGTGTCCAGGTATTTGTAGATGCCACCGCATGGATCCAAAGCACGGAATGGGTTTGTGTGTATTTCACACACCTTTTTGCCATCACAGCTGCAGGGGACAGATAAAGAGCTCATAGATGACAAATCATCAATATTATGATGTAAAAGAGCATCTCGATACAATAACACTTTCTTTACACATAGTCGAGCTAGGTGTCACTGACACAATCATATTTTCACTGCATGACACCTGGCTTGAAGAATTCAATATATTCTTATTACAATATCAATTAAAAAATGCCTGCATCGTTTAGCAATTGCAACAGTTTATTCATTACTTTACTAAGTATTTAGCAGATTAGTCATTACTTTTCTCCTCTGACAAGTTTCCAAGTTACTGCTAAATTAGGATATGTGCTGCATCACCCTCATGAGTAATGGGGTTTAATGTCTTCTAAAAATAATATAAGTAGAGCAGGACAAATGATGTCTTCTAATTTGAATTTTATTGTGTGTACCTTTTCTTGACCATGTCCAGAGAGCTCCTCAGTGCACAGTTTATATTGGAAAGTTGGTGTATGGGTCGGCCATAACTGCAGGTCTCTCTGTTTAGACGTCCATACATTGCTGACTGCACAATAATCAGTCCCTGGTCTGTGCGCACCACAGAGGAAAACAATCCAAACTTAGAGGATGAAGCAGTGAATGTTTACTTTTTTGTTCATTTAACAGTGAAATAATGATTTGCAGAAAACTTAGTGATTCATAAATGATATTTTGTCCAAAAAAAATGAAACAAGTTCAGCCATACCACAGCTAAGACGCTGGACGTTGCTGGCATCATCACAGGTAACCACTCTCTGTGTGAACAGGGCGCTCACACCGTCGGCTCTAGAAAAACCTGCAATGACAAGTTTGTTTTATAATTCACACTAATATTTTCTGTATAAATGGTTGAGTACAGCAGAGTTCTGTCACACAGTGAAATAAACATTTAACCGTCCATTTACCTGCTGTCATGAACAAACACGTTGCTGCCAGCACTGAAAAAGAAAAAAAATGCATGTTTAAAGTTTATCTTGTTACTTCTGTGTAAATTCATTCTTTTAATTATAATAAAGGGATTTTTCCAGTAGAAAGCAGAAAGTCAAATTCAAGCTTCCTGGTTTAATTTGAACCCACGTCATTATTATATTTGCCGTCAGTCAGTTGTGTACTCACACAGTGTGGTGCTGAGTCTGGAGCACAGCATGATGTCAGGAGATCTGGTCTGAAGAGTTGAAGTGATGGTGTTGGTAAGAGACAACCAATATTTATTCTGTTTGAAGAGGAACTGCCTCTCTTTATGCAAAACAAGTCACAGTGGGAAAACTTTCCTTATATGTTGAAATAGACTGAGAAGAATGTTATCTATGAAGGAAACAGTGAGCAAGTGACACAGTGAAGGTGACAGTTAAGTGGCATGCACAATAAAAAGACTTCCCCGAAGTGGAATGCATCAGTGATAAATACACATGAGTTTCCTGCTTTGTGAAGTAACGAGAGCTGCAGTGCAACCAAATGGTAAATGGACTGTACTTATATAGCGCCTTTCTAGTCTTCCAACCACTCAAAGCGCACGGTGCCAACTGCTCATCAGTTTGAGGACCTAACCATTCATACACCATTTATACATTCACACACCGATGGCACAGCCTTCGGGAGCAATTTGGGGTTCAGTGTCTTGCCCAAGGACACTTCGACATGCAGACCGGAGGAGCCGGGGATCGAACCGCCGATCATCTGATTAGTGGACGACCCGTTTTGCCTGTGAGCCACAGCCGCCCCTGTCCGCCCTGTTTCCAGTCCATTACTGTGTGACACCTTTACTAGAGGTTAATAAATGAGGTCTGTCTGCTGTCAGCCTCTCTTTATGCAAAACAAGTCACAGTGGGAAAACCCAGAATAACTTGACTGAGAGGAATGTCATCTATGAAGTGACTGTCTCACCTCATGTGTGATACATTAGTGATCGTTAAAATTAGGTTTGTCTGTCATGCTGAAGTAAACATTATTCCCCGTTAAACAAAATGCTACAATTACCTACAATTTTCTGATGTTCTTGTAATTGGACCCAATCTGTTTCAAGAGGAACTGTCTTTATGCAAAACAAGTCACACAGTGACATAGGGTTAGGGTATTCATCTTATCTCAACACATATGAATGTGATCTACAATGGACTCACTGAACAACATTCTGGCAACAAAAAAAAACAGTGATCAAGTGACACAGTAAAGGTGACAGTTAAGTGGCATGCACAATAACAAGACTTCCCCAAAGTGGAATGCATCAGTGATAAATACACATGAGTTTCCTGCTATGTAAAATAACAAGAGCTGCAGTGCAACCAGTCCATTACTGTGTGACACCTTTACTAGAGGTTAATAAATGAGATCTGTCTGCTTAAAAACAATATTTCCTTGAAATTGTCTTGTTAAGCCAAACATTGCTGGTGTTCAGGCTGCCGTACGGCATCGGGTAGGTACACTATGGACCCAGTCAGAGAGTGAGCATCACAGCTGATACGATCATGTGATTTAAGCCTCAAGCACGCTTAGTCGTAAAAAAACATCGTACAAAAAGTCGGTAAAAAAGTATTTTTTACTTCCAGACGTAAATATGAGAATCATTTTTTATTTAATTGTTTAAATGTTTAAAAATGACAATAAATAATAATAAATAAAACAACAATAAAAGACAGAAAAAAGCCCCCCAAAAAATAGCCTGGAAAAGTTTAAGCTAACGCCTCTATTTTCTACGACTTTTTCGCCAACATTTTTATTTAAAAAAAAAATCTTTTTGGCCTTTTTAAGCTTTATTTGACAGAGACAGCTGAAGAAGTGAGAGGAATGTGTGAGTGTGTGTGTGTGGGGTCTAGTCCTATGGCAGCATAACTAAGGGATGAGCTGAGCACTGACAGGCAGCCACAGGTCCGATTCGAATCCTGGGCTGCCACGGCGAGGACTGAGCCTTCGTACACAGGGTGGCTGCTCTACCAACGGAGCTAATCGATACCCCAACAACGTGGCTTTATTTTGATCATTTGCCGACACGAGAACATGATCTTTGGGGAATGGATGGAGATTTCAAAGAAAACTTATTTTAAAGTGTTGTAACTGAATAAACTTGATGACCTGAGTGTGAATCTCAGTATTTATAAATAAGCAAATGTTATTTAGACGTTTAATTATTGTACAAGACAGGGGGGTAATAATTTTTCTATGTATAAATTATTTCTGTAGAGTGACATTTGTGTCCACGAGAGCCGTTTGCAAATGTATTTTCATGTTTCTCTCCCTCTACACTCCAGCTCTGGTACATCCTACCAATACACACCCATATTATAAATGCACAGTTGAAATCACACCACATTTCAACCCTCTTAGCTCAACACATATGAATGTGATCTACAATGGACTCACTGAACAACATTCTGACAACAAGAAAAACAGTGATCAAGTGAGTAAAGGTGACAGTTAACTGGCATGCACAATAACAAGACTTCCCCGAAGTGGAATGCATCAGTGATAAATACACACGAGTTTCCTGCTTTGTGAAGTAACGAGAGCTGCGGTGCAACCAGTCCATTACTGTGTGACACCTTTACTAGAGGTTAATTAATGAGGTCTGTCTGCTTAAAAACAATATTTCCTTGAAATTGTCTTGTTAAGCCAAACACTTCCTTACCCGCACAGACACTGCAACCCTGCTACACAACCACGCCTCAGACAAAGAGGCACAAATTGCCCTCACCTGTCCCTATAAAGGCGGGGAGCTACCTCTGGCCCCACCTGACAGGGCGGTGCTTTGAATGTAGATGCCAGCCTTCACAAATATTTTCTTGAAATTGTCTTGTTAAGCCAAACATTAAACTGCAGCCTGCTGGTCTGCATACTTCTAACATATTTTAACAATCTAAACCTGATTAGAATATAACCATAGGCCACCATGCTGGACTGAGTTTCTCTCCCAGGCCGTGCTCTGGATGGGGGCTACCTTCTCTTCTGGGAGGGCAAACATTCCTGTCTGTCTCATTTGGTGGTCTGAATGATTCATTGATAAACTTCATGATGGTCTAACTGTACCATATATGATATTTTAGTAGGCGTCTATGAGACAAGGCCTGGCGAGACAAAGCAAGTTTATTCATTTATTAATTTTTGTAAATGACATACATTAAGAATGAAACCATCAATCAGTCTAATAAAATAAAATGAAAAAAAAACAAAATGGATTTAGTCTTAATTCAGGTCAAACTAATTTAGTAGAATCTGATTTACAGTTCAGATTTTCTTTCATCATTGCTCTCTCGATTATTGAGAATGAATGTTCAAACTGTGAGGTCACTGTTTCAGTATCTTCACACAGGATCTGCAAGAGAACAGACGTGTTAGATCATTTAAGAAACCAAAGAAATTATGTCTAATTAATGTTGTTACTTAATTATTGTTTAATAATACATTTACCTTGTTATTTACAGTTTTTGTTTCAACATAAATGTGGCATTTTGAATTTACAGGTTAGCCTTTATGAAGTGAAACAAAACTACTTACACTGACATGTATAGGCCACCTCCAGGTACTTATAAGTGCCGACACAGGGGTCACCAAACACCGAGTTGCTCGCTTTGATAATACAGCTGTCTTTCCCATTACAGCTGTGGATATAGAGTGATGAGTGAATATATACACTGAGGTATATGAAATGTGAATGCCATTTGAGAAACAAACATCTGTGCAAGATGCAGCTATGACTGAACTGTTGTGCTATAGTTCATATGAACCATGAGTTTGAATTCCACAACCCCCAATGTGAAGTTCAAGTCAACAGAATGGGAAGCTGTACCTTTTAGAAACTTTGCTCGTGCGGTCTGAGCAGTGGACATTTTGGATCTGAGAGGCAGGACGTTGGTAAGAACACGTGGTTTGGTCACGCCGTCCATAATACTCACCGTACACAATTATAACCTGACCTTGATCTGACAAAACGGGAAGATTTCAAGAGACAGATGATTAAATGAGAACACATGATTTTAGAATGATTATTGGAATGCAATGAAAACCATAGAAAACAAAAGGATCTTACCACAATTTAACTGTGCCAAAGAGTCTTCACAGATAACAGTGCGAACTGTCGAAGTAACATAAAACAGATTAGACATACACTTTTAAAAGCAACAAAGTGGCACATTGCATTTGCATTGCATCTTCATGAAACACTTAGTGCCTGAAACTGGGAACTACTCACAGGATTGTATATATAGAGTCTTTCTAGTCTTCCGACCACTCAAAGCGCTTTACACTACGTATCTCATTCACCCATTCACACACATTCATACACTGATGGCATTGGCTGCCATGCAAGGTGTGAACTGCTCATCAGTTTGAGGAGCTAACCATTCATACACATTCACACACAGATGGCACAGCCTTGGGGTTCAGCATCTTCCCCAAGGACACTTTGACATGCAGACTGGAGGGGATTGAACCGCGGATCGAACCGCGGATCATCCGATTAGTGGACGACCTGCTGTCACTTATGCAATCATACTGTACTGAGGATTGTTCATTTCATTTGATAAAGAGCTTTAGAGATATTTTTATTTGATGGAGTGTTATTCAAACAGAGGACGCCTAAACGAAAGTGAAGTTTGCTGCTTTGTGTGCCAAAAGTTCACCAAACTTTATTCAAAAACTGTTTTTATTCACCCTGCATGTTTAAATTCACTGACCATGGCGTTTCCATTGAAATGAACTGACCTTGCTGTCTTTGAATTCTGTTGTGTTGGTGTTTGAATGTAATTACTTCACATTCATTTCATGCAGAAATGTGACTAACTTGCTGGGAAGCAGGTGTAGTTGGTCTCCAAATATTTAAAGGTGCCAGGGCAGGGATCAGAAGTACGGACGACATTTGTGTTTAGTTCACACACGCTCTTGCCATCACACCTACAGGAAACACACACAAAACAAAGGTGTTATAAATGAGATAGAGCTTTGGGTTACATCAGAGAGTGTAATACTGCATTACAAACCACTTGTGTTAATATACAGTATGAGGTCAGTGTTCATTTCTTGCCTGCACGGTGTAGTTTCTCATTCTTTGACTCTGTTATCTAAGAAAAAAATAATCTAATCTTTGGTACAATGACTGTACAGAAGAGCGCAAGGACCCCAGGATGGTCGTTTTTCTAACAACAACTTAATATCGTAGGTAGTAATGGACTTATTTAAGCACTTCATGTTTTTTCAAAACTCATTAAAGAAAACTGCAGCAGCCTGATTCCGACTACATGAAAAGTTCTTGGGTTTTATTTTGTGTGTACCTTTTCCTGAGGAAGTCCACAGTGCCCTGCTGAGAGCACTTTGTATTGGTAAGCTGTTGTGGAGGTCTGCCCTCACTGCAGGTCTCACGGTCTGTACGTCCATACAGAGCTGCCTGCACACTGATCACTCCACTGTCTGAAATCAGGAAACAGTCAAGTTGTTTGACTTTTTCGAATAAATATAAGAAACTATGATCTACAACTATACTTGTTTTTTATCGTAAAATTGAAATTATATTTTTAGCACATTAGCTGACAAACTTTCTTCACCGCACCCACAGAGCTCTGATCCTACATGTCATCATTTATGATGAAAATGAAACATTTAGTCGGGTTTCTACAGAAACTGACTGCGGTTCAGTTGACATAGTTGTGAGTCATACCGCAGCTTAGGCGTTGAACATTGAGGCCATCGTCACAGGTGATAACTCTCTGTGTGGAAACATCTGAAAAGCATATGTTGTATATAATGTTAAGGTATGAGCTAAAAGTGCAAACAGTGTAAGCATTGCAGCACCCGGATATTTACCTGCTGCCATGAGCAAACAGGTTGCTGCCAACACTAAAAAAAGAGATCACTGTTAAAATTCAACTTGTGTTAAACAGGCTGAAACATTTGTACGTAATAATAATGATAATAATAATAATAACAACAAGTGTTGAACGTAGTTGAATGTAGTTGAACCATGATTAAAACATTTCAGTACTACCATTAAGCAGCTCAATCATCCATTAGAATACAATTAAATGCAATAAAATACCAAATAATTTATAATCAAGAAGATTATCAAAAGTCAAATTAGTAAATAAATACATGCATTTATTCAGAAAGTTATCTGGAGGTTTATCGCATTTCTACTGGGCCAGAAGTCAACATTTTTTGATTTAAATTAAAATTAAATTTCCTCAACAAGAAATCCAAGCAAAGGTCAAACAAGAATTTATATAAAGTCATAATTAATCAAGCCATCAGTCAGTAGTGTACTCACGCAATGTGCTGCCGCTGAGCCTGAAACAGAGCATGATGATGGTCGCAGGTAAGACTGATGGTAGTTGGAACACGCACACCTGTATTTATACTACTGGGATAAGAAATATACTCCTATGCAATACAGGTTACAATGTAAACACGACAGGTCAGAATGTTTGGCGTCTTGGGTGTAGCAGAATGTGATAAAGTGAATTAATTACTGCAGAGTTTGAAACAGTTATTGACAAAGTGCATTACTCACTGCAGACCTCTCCCTGTGTTCACAGATCTATTATCAGCAAACGCTCCCTCCATCACCACCACCATCTGTAAACATACCTGTCTCACTGCTCCATCAGTTTACTTTTGTAAATCACGTGACTCAACAGAATCTGACAGTTTTATCACGTGGATACAAACCATTTGTAAGATGAAACATTTTAAAAAGATTTTTGTAATTAACTTTTAATTAAACGTAACTTTTCACTGTTCACATTGAACACAAATTCTCCAGGTTTCAAAACCAGAACAAGAGTTTTATTTAAGTCCACCACGGATGACAGTAAAGTCCTGATTTATTTTCATATTTCAAAATAAGACTGTAGAAGACTCTATTATGTGGATACAAATCATTCACAAGATGAAACGCTAGCACAGATGTTTTTATAGACAACATACAACATAAGCTTTACAAACGATTAATTTTAAGCCCAAACTGCTAAATATTGTTAAAAACTTTCATCGTTCGTGTTACACTTAAACACAATTTCTGGACAAACATCAAACATGTAACACTACATGATCATTTCTAGACAACATTTAAAATTACATGTTGACAAAATAAAACTTTAAGCTACTTTTCAAACCAGAAAAATTATTTAATTTTACTCTTTTATTATTGTTTCCTCTTATTATTGACAACAAGATCTATAATAAAGTAAATATTAAAATATATATGACTCAGTACAGTTGAACAAATAAAGGACTACATATGTTTTACTTGCTGTGTTAATTTTCCAGCTCTTGTTTTGTATTATCTGTCAGGTTCAGCGCAAGGATGACACGCAAATTCGTGAAGCGTTCCTTCTTTATGCCCAAAACCTGAAGTTTTTTCATTAAAATATGATTTTTTTAGGATTATTTGAACATTTCGACCCAACAGCGACACCTCAGGCCGAACGTGGTACTGCAGCCCAGTGGCGCCAAGCAGCAGAGTGTTAGGGTTACAGCTGAATCTCATGTGTGCGTACATTGAGCCTTTTATTTCACTTTTCTGTAGATGCATGTATGCATGATTCTGTACGTGAACAGCAGATGATGACAGGCCAGAAGAATGTATTTTAAAAACGTTATTTTATTTTATGTTGATCACAGTATTTATTTGTGGGATCACAGGCTATTTTGATTTGATGTAAAGAGTAACATTTCTAAAAACTGCCGGCCTGGCGCTTTTATTTGTTGTTTGTGTCTATTTGCTGAGGTGCAAAGCTTGCACTTACAATGCTCTTCTCTGTTATGTTGACTGTTGTTATTGAGACGCTGCAATAGTGCGCTATTGTGTGGGGAAATAGGCCCAAAAAATTCTGACAGACGTGAAACAATAAAAGAGAAACGCGTTTATCGTCATTTTGATTGGAGGCGGGCTTTGGCACAAGCTACTTTTCTGAGGGTGTTGAGGTCCTAAAAAATATTTATATGGTATTTAATGGTATTAAATTTAACTTGAGGATTCCTGCATGAACCCTGAACAGAAACAGATAGCAGGTTACCTTTCAGGAAGAAACTATTTACTTTGTCCAGGTGCCAACTTGGATGTTCCAAGTTATATTTGAAGTGTATCAAATGATCAGTTTTTCTGGGAAGGCGGTACACAGAAATACAAGATAAATATTTTACAATGTGTTTGTAATAACTTTAATATTTACTCAAGGCTGAGGCCACATGTAAAACAATATTTCGCAAACAAGGATGTGTTTACTGGATTTTATGCAAATTAAAAGGTATATCAGGACTGTGTCTCTTTCTCCAAGACATCCTACTACCTGCATCTGCTACTGCAACCACATCAGCTCATCACAGCAAGGTAAGGGTTGAATTCTTTCACAGCTTCAGAAACTGAGACTGAAATTATCTAGTCCTGAGTTATAGTTAGTAGTATACAACCAAATATAGCAGCTTAATTGTTTGTGTCCACGCAGTGGATAAATCTCTTTTTAGGGTGCAGTTCTTTACAGTTCTGCTTTTCTGTAAATTTGTAGAGGAGCGTAATTATAAATTCTCTTTGTACAGATAAGACTTAACTGTTCTAATGTTTACAGAGATGGCATCAGCTCTTCATTTCATCGTCCTCCTCTGTGGACTGTGGATCGGAGCAAACGTAAGTTTGTTTGTAATGCTTGTTATTTATTTATTTTTTTAATTATGACAATATTTATATCCCTTTGAGATCATTAATATTTTGTCTTCAGCAGTATGACGATTTCACTTCCGGCCCGTTTTTCTGTCAGTGCAGCAGGAGATAGTAACACATTCAGATTATGAGGATGCATTATTGATAACAATTTTTCTTTTTTAAGAAGTCCTGAAGCATAAAGGTGGTACTGCCCACTGCTTACCTTTTAGATGATATTAATCATCTAACTTCTACTTAAGGACGTGAATACTGGAGTTAACTTTACTTGTTTTTTTCACTGCTAGATAAAGTTGCATGAGTTGTACAATGTTGATTTCTAATGCTGTGTCTTTTACATCCACAGGTGATAAGTGCTCACTCAGGTTTGTGCTTCTTATATTTACAGAGGGGACTCAAACACCATTAGCTGGCACTGTGTGGCCTCAGTGAACTTGTGATAACTAGTGATAATCTGCTACTTTATTGTGGATACATGAATCAATGATCAATTCTGTCAGTGGACAGAGTGCACAGGAGTCCTAGATGTCTTACGCTGAAAGGTTAATTTAAGTCTAGCTATTCAAGATTCAAGAGATTTGTTGTCATTTGCAAGTAAAAACACATGGCTTATACTGCAATGAAATCCTTATTTTGCTCTTTCCCTTTACACACAACAACAATAAAAAAATGAAATCCACAACACAATGAAAAATAAGAGGTACACACACACACACACACACAGCCTTGGATAATGATTTGAATAAAAAAAAATACAAAAAAATGTTAAATAAATATTAAATGTAGTTTAAAGTGCAGAGCAGTTAAAAGTGAACACCTGAGGTAAAAGCTGTTAGAAAGACATTACTGTGTGATTGGATGAGTGTCGGGGGAGGTTGGTGAGGGTTGTACTGTTCAAGAGTCTGATGGCCTGTAGGTAAAGGTGTAATGCTATGGAGAATCTAGGACTTATTACACTTCTCATGTTCAGTTTTTTAAATATTTTTTTTATTGTTCCAATATGTTGGCAATTATTTTGTAGGTGATTGCTGCCCTTCTGGTTGGACTAAACTTGGCAGTCGCTGCTTCAAGTTCTTCAACACTCCGAAGCAGTGGGCTGATGCAGAGGTACTTTATGAAACAACACCAACTATAACTCTCACCCTGTATTTATGCCCCAACATAGCTTGCTATTATAAGAGTCATGTAGTCAAAGAAACTCTATTTGTAAATATTTATTTGTGTGTTTTAATGTCTCAAGCTTAATGTTTGGGCTGCATCTGAACTGTTGTTTTTAAAGAGGCATTTCAAATACACAGGATTCCTTTGGTACAAAGAGAACAGTAATGTCCATGTGATGTTAAGAAACAGAAAATTTGTTAAGCAACTTTGTCTTCACCCTCAGCATTTCTGCACTAATCATGGTGGCAATCTGGCTTCCATCCTTACTAAAGAAGAGGGCGATTTGATCGGCAGGATGATAGAAGAAAAGGCTTGGGTTGGAGGCTATGATGAAGTGAAGGTGAGTGTTTTATCATTAAACCTGACGTGTTGCAGTTTGTTGTTGCATGCCATTGAATATGCTTTGCTGCTAATGTTAGATTCAAAAAGTAGTTGCATTCAAAAAAGATAATCACCTGTCACAGCAGGTTGGCAGGTGTGATGTAGCTGACCAAATCACGTAACCCCACCTAACTCATGAGTGTGAAATATATGCAAACCAAATCATTTTCATTGAGCTGACCTGAATACAGCAGATGAAATAAGTACACTGACTCACATCAGCACATACAGATACAAACAGTAAGAGACGTTGCTAATGAGTTTTTTAAATATAATTTTCATTGTGTTCCCTTTTTTTACCACCACAAACAAAATACATCAAAGCGTGGTGAGCAGTTAGCAGGTTGGTATCTCTGCCGGGCTAGAAAAATATAACCTTATAACCTCTGATCTTCTTTCAGGATGGTGTGTGGCTCTGGAGTGACGGTAGAAAGTTTGACTTCCATCTGTGGAGTCCTAAGGAGCCTAACAACCACGATGGAGGAGAAGGATGCATGGAGTTTTTGAAAACAGGTAAATGATCTGTTGTCCACTTAATGGTGTGGTTGTTGTTGTTTTTTTCTGTATCAATAAGCAAAACTATACACATGGGTCATTGTATATAAAATATTAAATAAAAATTATTAATAACATCATTAACACAGGACAAGCAAACAAATCGTAGCAATCATGATGGACTGTTTCAAAGGTCAGGTGTGCTTTAAAGTTCTTTAATTGTTTATTTTGTCTACAGGAGCCAACGATAAAAAATGTGATCGTGACGGACCTTTTGTCTGTGCCAAGAACGCCTAACAATGACACTCATCTACCATGAGGGTGTCACATCCCCACTGATGATGTCACTTCCACCAGAATGTTAAGCCTCGATGACATCACTGCTGGAAGATATATTGACGAATCAGATTTCATTTTTTTAAAATCAAAGCATCTAAAAAAGTAATAAAAAAATAAATAAAATGTGTGAAAGAAAATATAAAGACATGAAATAAAAAAGAATGATTGCAAGCAGCTTCATTTGTTTTCTCATTTATTTATTTATCTCTGCTTTTATATTTTTTTCACACCGCCAGTGGAAGAAAAGTTGCACACAACAGTAATGAGGTATGAGGTCATGTTTTTGAAAACTTTTGAGAAAAAAAAAATATCAAGTAATTTAAAGTTCTAAAAGTCACGGTGACCCGGACAGTCCTCCTTACTCTATGACTCACTCTCCTGGGAAAGCAGCTGCTGTTTATTGTTGATGATTATTGACGTGATTCTGATACTTGAACTCAATAACTTTATAACTGCTTTGTGGATAGTTTCTCTGGAAACTTTACGAGTGGAAATAACTGATGAATTTATACATGGAAAAAACACCACGACTTGGCCAGTCCTCCCTACCGACACTGAATATATCTTGTCTTCACCATGCCCTTATTCTCTCACATTTATCTAAGTATACAATAAATAATAAACTTAAACTTTATTATTTTTACTTTCATTTAGTTTTCTTTACAGAAATGTAATAAATGCAAAGTCTTTTCAAAAAGCCTTTTTAGTGATGCTTTGGTGACCCCTAGTGGGGACCTTCAGGTTTGGTCACCAGTGAGTTACTTTGTACTCGAATTAGCACAAGGTGTACTAATGCCAATGGGATGATTGTCCCCTCAGTCTCCTGCAGTTATGTGGCCCTTAATGCCTGATAAGGGGACTTTGTCATGTTCAGTGGAAGTAACATTTAGCAGTTGCAAACTGCTCATGTATGTAAAGATTTGATCAGTTATTTCCACTCATAAAGTTTCCAGAGAAACTATCCACAAAGCAGTTATAAAGTTATTGAGTTCAAGTATCAGAATCACGTCAATAATCATCAACAATAAACAGCAGCTGCTTTCCCAGGAGAGTGAGTCATAGAGTAAGGAGGACTGTCCGGGTCACCGTGACTTTTAGAACTTTAAATTACTTGATTTTTTTTTTCTCAAAAGTTTTCAAAAACATGACCTCATACCTCATTACTGTTGTGTGCAACTTTTCTTCCACTGGCGGTGTGAAAAAAATATAAAAGCAGAGATAAATAAATAAATGAGAAAACAAATGAAGCTGCTTGCAATCATTCTTTTTTATTTCATGTCTTTATATTTTCTTTCACACATTTTATTTATTTTTGTATTACTTTTTTAGATGCTTTGATTTAAGTAAAATGAAATCTGATTCGTCAATATATCTTCCAGCAGTGATGTCATCGAGGCTTAACATTCTGGTGGAAGTGACATCATCAGTGGGGATGTGACACCCTCATGGTAGATGAGTGTCATTGTTAGGCGTTCCTGGCACAGACAAAATGTAGGCGACGATCACATTTATTATCGTTGGCATCTCCTGTAGACATAAAAAACAATTAAAGAACTTTAAAGCACACCTGACCTTTGAAACAATATTTTATATACAATGACCCATGTGTATAGTTTTGCTTATCGATACAGAAAACAAACAAAAAATCACAATCAAGTGGACAACAGATAATTTACTTGATCTCAAAAACTCCATGCATCCTTCTCCTCCATGGGCGTTGTTAGGCTCCTTAGGCGACTTCCTCCACATTTGGAAGTCAAACTTTCCACCGTCACTCCAGAGCCACACACCATCCTGAAAGAAGATCAGAGGTTATAAGGTTATATTTTTCTAGCCCTGCAGAGATACCAACCTGCTAACTGCTCACCACGCTTTGATGTATTTTGTTTGTGGTGGTAAAAAAAGGGAACACAATGAAAATTATATTTAAAAAACTCATTAGCAACGTCTCTTACTGTTTGTATCTGTATGTGCTGATGCGAGTCAGTGTACTTATTTCTTCTGCTGTATTCAGGTCAGCTCAATACAATGATTTGGTTTGCATATATTTCACACTCATGAGTTAGGTGGGGTTATGTGATTTGGTCAGCTACATCACACCTGCCAACCTGCTGTGACAGGTGAATATCTTTTTTGAATGCAACTATCTAACATTAGCAACAAAGCATATTCAATGGCATGCAACAACAAACTGCAACACATCAGGTTTAATGATAAAACACTCACCTGCACTTCATCATAGCCTCCAACCCAAGCTGAAGTTCTCATCATCCTGCCGATCAAATCGCCCTCTTCTCTAGTAAGGACGGAAGCCAGATTGCCACCATGATAAGTGCAGAAATGCTGAGGGTGAAGACAAAGTTGCGTAACAAATTTTCTGTTTCTTAACATCACATGGACATTACTGTTCTCTTTGTACCAAAGGAATCCTGTGTATTTGAAATGCCTCTTTAAAAACAACAGTTCAGATGCAGCCCAAACATTAAGCTTGAGACATTTATACACACAAATAAACATTTACAAATAGAGTTTCTTTGACTACATGACTCTTATAATAACAAGCTATGTTGGGGCATAAATACAGGGTGAGAGTTATAGTTGGTGTTGTTTCATAAAGTACCTCTGCATCAGCCCACGTCATTGGATAGGCATAGAACCTGAAGCAGCGACTGCCATGTTTAGTCCAACCATAAGGGCAGCCACCTACAAAATAATTGCCAACATATTGGAACAATAAAAAAAAATATTTAAAAAACTGAACATGAGAAGTGTAATAAGTCCTAGATTCTCCATAGCATTACACCTTTACCTACAGGCCATCAGACTCTTGAACAGTACAACCCTCACCAACCTCCCCGACACTCATCCAATCACACAGTAATGTCTTTCTAACAGCTTTTACCTCAGGTGTTCACTTTTAACTGCTCTGCACTTTAAACTACATTCAATATATTTTTTTGTATTTTTTTTATCCAAATCATTATCCAAGGCTGTGTGTGTGTGTGTGTGTGTGTACCTCTTATTTTTCATTGTGTTGTGTATTTCATTTTCTTATTGTTGTTGTGTGTAAAGGGAAAAAGCAAAATAAGGATTTCATTGCTGTATAAGCCATGTGTTTTTACTTGCAAATGACAACAAATCTCTTGAATCTTGAATAGCTAGACTTAAATAAACCTTTCAGCGTAAGACATCTAGGACTCCTGTGCACATGTATGTGTTCATGTATCCACAATAAAGTAGCAGATTATCACTAGTTATCACAAGTTCACTGAGGCCACACAGTGCCAGCTAATGGTGTTTGAGTCCCCTCTGTAAATATAAGAAGCACAAACCTGAGTGAGCACTTATCACCTGTGGATGTAAAAGACACAGCATTAGAAATCAACATTGTACAACTCATGCAACTTTATCTAGCAGTGAAAAAAAACAAGTAAAGTTAACTCCAGTATTCACTTCCTTAAGTAGAAGTTATATGATTAATATCATCTAAAAGGTAAGCAGTGGGCAGTACCACCTTTATGCTTCAGGACTTCTTAAAAAAGAAAAATTGTTATCAATAATGCATCCTCATAATCTGAATGTTTTACTATCTCCTGCTGCACTGACAGAAAAACGGGCCGGAAGTGAAAATGTCATACTGCTGAAGACAAAATATTAATGATCTCAAAGGGATATGAATATTTTCATAATTAAAAAAATAAATAACTAACAAGCATTACAAACATTACTTACGTTTGCTCCGATCCACAGTCCACAGAGGAGGACGATGAAATGAAGAGCTGATGCCATCTCTGTAAACATTAGAACAGTTAAGTCTTATCTGTACAAAGAGAATTTATAATTACGCTCCTCTACAAATTTACAGAAAAGCAGAACTGTAAAGAACTGCACCCTAAAAAGAGATTTATCCACTGCGTGGACACAAACAATTAAGCTGCTATATTTGGTTGTATACTACTAACTATAACTCAGGACTAGATAATTTCAGTCTCAGTTTCTGAAGCTGTGAAAGAATTCAACCCTTACCTTGCTGTGATGAGCTGATGTGGTTGCAGTAGCAGATGCAGGTAGTAGGATGTCTTGGAGAAAGGGACACAGTCCTGATATACCTTTTAATTTGCATAAAATCCAGTAAACACTGTTTGCGAAGTATTGTTTTACATGTGGCCTCAGTCTTGAGTAAATATTTTTTTACAAACACATTGTAAAATATTTATCTTGTATTTCTGTGTACCGCCTTCCCAGAAAAACTGATCATTTGATACACTTCAAATATAACTTGGAACATCCAAGTTGGCACCTGGACAAAGTAAATAGTTTCTTCCTGAAAGGTAACCTGCTATCTGTTTCTGTTCAGGGTTCATGCAGGAATCCTCAAGTTAAATTTAATACCATTTAATACCATGTAAATATTTTTTATGACCTCAACGCAACTAGTCATATAGCAAAAAGGATCAATAAATGGGAGGGCATAATAATAATAATTGTTAGTTATTGCCATGCAATAGTGTGCACACACTCCTGTTTATGACTCCAGTCAACAAGCTCCTTCTTGACCGTACCATATCATGTAGCCAGTAACCTAACCAGTTTTGTCTCTCCCACATGCAAATGTTTTTGCTAGTTCCAACCGAGTACCACCACCAGTCTGTGTACTGGGCATACTAGCAGCACAGAAAATCGATACGATCGATGGCTGCTCTCCCATCAAGTTGTCAGTCAACTGAACACTGTAGATAGATCCAACTAAATAATTCGAGCTGCAGTCAAGTTATATTCCACGTTTGCAATTTGTGAAGATATATGTGAAGAGGACAAAGTATGTTTCTACATTTACACCCTCAGAAAAGTAGCTTGTGCCAAAGCCCGCCTCCAATCAAAATGACGATAAACGTGTTTCTCTTTTATTGTTTCACGTCTGTCAGAATTTTTTGGGCCTATTTCCCCACACAATAGCGCACTATTGCAGCGTCTCAATAACAACAGTCAACATAACAGAGAAGAGCATTGTAAGTGCAAGCTTTGCACCTCAGCAAATAGACACAAACAACAAATAAAAGCGCCAGGCCGGCAGTTTTTAGAAATGTTACTCTTTACATCAAATCAAAATAGCCTGTGATCCCACAAATAAATACTGTGATCAACATAAAATAAAATAACGTTTTTAAAATACATTCTTCTGGCCTGTCATCATCTGCTGTTCACGTACAGAATCATGCATACATGCATCTACAGAACAGCAGAATAAATATTGATTTATTCATGATTATCAGAGAAGATGATGCAATACTCTTGCAATGTTAGGGGGAAATTCCCACTTGAGCTTCCAGATTAACTTGAAGCTGGTTTAAATCATATTTTTTAGATCGATCTCAGTTTGTTCACGTCAATAAAGAATCCTCCATGCAGACCAAAGTTTGTCATGGAGTCCCACAAGGTTCTGTACTAGGACCACTTTTATTTAGTTTATGCTTCCTTTAGGGAACATTATTAGGAATCACTCTATCAATTTTCATTGTTATGCTGACGACACCCAATTATATTTATCGATCAAGCCTGATGCAACCAATCAGTTAACTAAACTCTAAGCATGCCTTAAGGATATAAAAAATTGGATGGCCTATAATTTTCTGATGTTAAATTCAGACAAAACTGAAGTTCTTGTAATTGGACCCAAACACCTCAGAAACTCTTTTTCTAGAGACTTAGTTACTTTAGATGGTATCACCCTGGCCTCCAGCTCCACTGTAAAGAATCTTGGAGTTGTTTTTGATCAGGATTTGTCCTTTAATGTCCACATAAAACAAATTTCGAGGACTGCATTCTTCCACTTACGTAACATCGCTAAAATCAGACGCACTGTTTCTCAAGCAGATGCAGAAAAACTAGTCCACGCATTTGTTACTTCAGGCTGGACTATTGTAACTCTTTGTTATCAGGCTGCTCTAATAAATCTCTTAGGACTTTACAGTTAATTCAGATGCTGCTGCACGTGTTCTGACAGGAACCAAGATCAGAGATCACATCTCTCCCATTCTGGCTTCCTTGCATTGGCTCCCTGTTAAATCTAGATTAGAATTTAAAATTCTCCTCCTTACTTACAAAGCTCTTCATGGTCAGGCACCATCATATCTAAAAGAGCTCGTAGTACCTTACTAACCCTCTAGAACACTGCGCTCTCGGGACGCTGGGTTCCTTGTGGTTCCTATAGTCTCCAAAAGTAGATTGGGAGCCAGAGCTTTCAGCTATCAGGCTCCTCTTCTGTGGAACAAACTACCAATCTGGGTTCGGGAGGCAGACACGGTCAACACTTTTAAGAGTAGACTTAAAACTTTCCTTTTTGATAAAGCGTATAGTTAGGGCTGGCTCAGGCCATCCCTTAGTTATGCTGCTATAGGATTAGACTGCCGGGGGACTCCCCAGGGTTATGCCTAGCCAGGCACGGTATTGGTTAAAGATGTAGTCACATCTCCCTTACCGAAAACCCTCCCTCCTACTCTGCCTCTCTCTCTCTGTCTTTCTCTCTCTGTCTTTCTCTGTCTGTCTGTCTGTCTGTCTGTCTCTCTCTCTGTCTGTCTGTCTCTGTCTCTCTCTCTCTCTGGACATGTCTCATTAATGCATGTTACTAACCAAACTTCCCCGGAGTTTCTGTGCTCTGTCGTCCAGCAGGTTTTTCGTGGATCGTGGCTGCTGCTGTGATCCTGGACGACGCCCACTACACATATTACTACTGTCATTATTACTACCATATCTGCTACTGTGGTCACTTTATCATTCATTGTCATTCTGTCAGTCATTGTAAATGTACAAAATGTTTATGTTGATTGTCCTGTACACGTGACATCCATTGCACGTCTGAATTTATCTATTCGCAGCACATTTCCTTTCACAATATCTACTCTAACCTTGCCATATGTTATTAGTCTGATGCATCAATGTTAGTTAGAGCAGCATGTTACTGTTGGAGCTGCTCCAGGTAGAGCTACTTTAAATTATTCTTTTATATATACTTATATAAGTTTAGACCTGTGGGTCCAAACCGAGGGGTCGAGTAACCAGATAAATCTGAGGGGTCAGGAGACGATTAATGGGAGAGGAAAGAAAAAATGTACTGAAACAGAAATTCATTCATTCATTCAGTTTTTAAAAGAAACTTTTGTTTTGCTTGAACCCAGCTGGCACTGGGCAAGAGGCGGGTCACACCCTGGACAAGTAATATTTGCTTTTATGTAAAATCAAAATAATTTAACCTCTTTGGACTAAAAACAAATCATTCAAACCTGTGGAGCAGAACTGTTGTCTCCCCCTTCTGGCAGTGAGAGTAATTACACAGACACAAATTCAAGTGACGCCTCGTATCTAACAGACAAGCTTAGTGATTCTCCAGTAACGCCGGCATCGATCTGGGAACCATCATGCATGGTCTCAGGACGATTTAGACCTCTGTGACAACAGGTACAGTTGCCCCAGAGGCTAAACGGTTTCTGGGCTTCCTCAGCAGTCCGATTAACAGCTTTATATGTGTGAATTATTAAGGAGACGCATTTCATCTCATCTCTATAAACAGATATCTGCATATGAAGATAGAAAATCTATTTTTATTGTCCTCATTGGTTTTAGTAACATTTTTATCATTTCTATTTCTCGTGTGTTCACTCTTTTATTGTCTTGCTTCTTGTGTTTCATCATCAGCTTGTCAGTCATCTGGAAAGCTCTTTAAATCAACCTGTATGAGGTGTAGTTTGTTTGATTCATTGGCTGATAATATATAGGACCAAATATTAAAAGCAAAGAGACAAACAAAGGCAAAGAAGGGGAGAAGTCAAAGCTGAACTGGTATTTTCTCACTTTCTCTAGTTAATATTCTCACCTTTGACATCCATGCAGACCGCCTCATAGACCCCGTCACATGGGACGTCATACAAAAGTCCAGTTTGAAGCAGGACTGCACAGTGTTCTGTACCGTACATGTTGTTTGGTTCTCCCTCAGCCCATCGTCTGAACTCAGTCTCTCCTTGTTTGTAGAAGCTTTTGTTCGACAGTGACCACCTCCAGCTGTCCAGGTCATCGTACAGCCCTATCCATGCATAAATATCAAACAAATATTTATTTATTATCAAGACATTACAAGCTTTAAAATACCATGAATACCTGAAAATACCTCAAAAATTACTTTTTGTGGGTATGCACTATATGCACTAGAGAGGGCGCCAAAGCGATGGGGGAAAAATAATTCTCTCTCTCTCTCTCTGTTGTTTTTCTGCAATATGAGACCTTGTCATCACCAGTTGAAGCTGTAAATAATACATTTTGCATTTAATGACTTGCCTAAAAATAAAAGCAGTTTGGTTACAAGAGTTATTCCTGAAAACATGGACAGTGTAATATTTACTTTAAAATAAACTTTTAAGTCTTTATAGGCCATACTTGATCACGACTAGATCACTGAAAGTCATTGAATAAATAAGATTCATAAACTTAAACATTCATATTTCTGTGTGTGTAAGATACTGTAGTATGGGTCTATGTTTAAGTTCAGTTCAATACTTTTCACCACTGTGGAAGTTTAAAACAGTCATTAACAAAATAACATAACTATTAAATAAGACAGAAGTGAACTCACACGTCTGTATGAAACGTTGTCAGACTAGTTCATATTAAAACCTCCAAAAATCAGGACTTCTGTTTGATGACACGTTACTTTGAGCCGTTTGTTTGTAGACTATCATAAGACCCAAGGTCATCCCAGTGAGAGGGTTCCATACAACTGAAACACAGGAGTGCATCTCTGAGGAGAGAGATACTTTTAATCGTAGACGTTCAATGGAAACATCCTGATCAAAGTCACACATCTGCACACGCTGATGAATCCCTGATATAATGAACTCCTCCATCGTATAGAGAAAGTAAAATAACCAGTTTTGTATCTACTGCGATAAATCAGTGAGCTGTGATCAGAAATATAAACGTATCAAACATATCAAACACTTGCCTGATGCTGCCACGATGAGCAGAAGAAGTATGTCCATCTTCGTTGGCGCTCTCTATTCTGTGACTTCAGACTCGTGACAGATGAAATATATGATCGGGTTAAAGACGACATTTGACTTCATGTGAAGTCAGAGTAGAGTTGTCACGCGTTTGTGACTGTCTGAACTTTAGCTTGTTGTTTGTTTTGGAGAGGAGCTGTCTTCATGGAGGAACGAACAGCCAATTTTGTACAGCTATACTAACCAAAAAACTTGTTATTACTTATTAATTATCATTTTAAAGTGTTATCATAGAGAGGCGGGAGAAACACTGAATGAAACTATTTACACATCCAGTCCCAAATATAGTTGTTATTTCACACATCCATGGGATATGGCAGGTGGGGGAACCATAAGGTTCAGTGTAATCGGTTCAAGAAATGTGAGAATATGATGGTTTGATCTATTTCATATCATCTTCCACTCAGTGTTTTGGACTTTTTACATTATTGGTCAGAAGAAAAAACAAGTAATTTGCAGATGTCTATGGAGCCTGAGTCAAAAATTATAATTATAATATATATATATATATATATATATATATATATATATATATATATATATATATATAAAAGTTATCACGCTGTGTAAAATGTAAATAGAAACAAAATGCATGAATGATGTGCAAAACACTGAAACTCCATATATAGTTGAAAATAAAAGGCAATAAAAAGGCAGACAGAAAACCTATTAGACTGTGATTCACCCATTTTTGAATTTGATATGAACACGTTTGAAAAAAGCTGTACAGTATCAACAAAACACTGAGAGGCTGAGTGCTTGTGAAGTAAAGATTGCACTGGTAAACAGTGCAACAATTTAAGAATAGCGAACAGAAAACTGTCTTATTTAACACATGACTGAAACAGGTATGAATAAATAAAATATCATCCTTACCTTCAGATGAGCTTCTTTCTCGGCCTTATATAAACAATATGGTCTCGTGCTATATCGCGTTTGAAAATATATCGATGTATTATACATCGATATATTTTCAAACGCGAGTTGGTCGATATATCTATATATATTCAAATATACATCATGTATATTTAAATATATATAGATATATCGACCAACACGTTCGGAAAGCTGAAGAAATGTTGTCATCTTAGTGTAATTGATAAATTGCCCGGTCGCCATTTTCTTCATTTTCCCTCCAAAATCGCCACCACATCCGTTGAACGCGGCGTCATGGAGCAACATGACGACGACATTTAAAGTAGTTTAATGTCAACTTACCTTTTATCTTTCTGCTGAGGATGATGATGATGACGATGATGATGATGATGATGATGATGACGGCGGCACTGATACTTTTTAAATTTCCCGCCTAACGGTTATCCTGCCTCTCCTCTGATCCGTATTGCGCATGTGCAACTCTCAACAGCGCTAAAATGAAAGCAAGCTGCTTCAAACATCAAGGAAAAAAACTGTATTTAACTAATTTAAGACAAATAAGCATAATATTTAGTTTTAACTTGTGATAATATGGTTACTTATGAGTACATTACATCACATAATTCGCTATACAAGTGTAGTTTTCAGATAACTTAGCTAGAGGGAGTCATCTCGTTACTTTTCATCTCTGGTGAGGAACTCGTGATGGGAAGTTCGGTTCTTTTTAGTGAGCCGGGTCTTTCGACTCAGCTCACCAGGAAGAGTCGACTCTTTCGACTCCCAAACGACTCTTCATTTTACCACATATATATATATATTTATAATTCAGCCAAATTTAGTACGGTTTTGACTTATGATTCGTATGTGTACACATATCACTTCAATTATTCAAAACATCCTTTGCACTGAAGCATTTTATTAATTTTCTAATATCTGACTCTTTGAACTGGCTCGTTCAGGACTGATACATCACTCGTGCTATAGTTTAAACTATATTTTATTCATGTTTTAACAATTCTTATGCAGGAGCCAAACTCTTCATGGGGTTATCCAGTAGTGTAAAGTAACTAAGTGCTTTTAAGTATTAAAATCCTTTTTTTTCTGCTACTCTACTAATATTTAAGTTTTTACTCCGCTACATTTAAAAAACAGCTTACTTATTTTTCAAATTAAGATTTTACATTTTTAAAAAACAACAAAAATACAGTTAGTTTATGTATACACCAGTGGCTGGTCTAGTTTGGCCTCACGGTCGTTGCTTTTGCTCAGTTTATCAAACTTCATTTAGTTTTTTCTTTTGTGTGTATAAACCTTTGTCTTTTTGTACATTTTGTCATGTATTAATACATTAATTTAGCTGTGACAAAGTTAACACATTACATGTAATTAACACAACCACGACCGATAACCAGTGTTGGACAATGACCCAAAGAGAGCCAGAATAAGTGTCAAATTATAAATGTCATGTCTTTTTTTAGGACATTATAAAATGCTGAACATTATCATAGACTTACTGTAAATTAGTCCAGGAACAGCCAGTGAGCGAGGATGAAAGGCAGTCAAGTCCTTTTACTGTCATTTGCATACACATGATACAAACAGGAAAAACAAAAAAAACAAAAAACAGGAACATTCTCTTTCCTTCACCCGAGGTTCAGACAGACAAAATCAGAATAAGCAGCTGCACTTTTTCTTTTTTAAAACATTAGATGCAATGATTAGCTTTGTACACCCAGCTCCACTGTCGCTCATGTTGGCACATAAAGACACACAAAGAGCAAATAATAAAACGCCGATGAAATCTGCACAAGGTCCTGCTTCTGGTTCGTCATGTCATTCAAATAAAGTCGAAGCACAGACAACAGAACAGCGGAAACCTTTCAGGACCCAAATTCATGTTGTGAATGTGACACTGGTTCAATCTCAGCTGATTTTTAATCCACGGACCGGCTTTGAACGCAGAGCGTGACCGCCAAAATCTAAAATAAAAAAATAAAAGATGGAGGAAATCTGGTGACATTTTTCTTGCTTGTCAATAAATCTCACGAAAAGACTCAAACCAACAACGAATGTATCCATTAACACGCGCTGTGCTTGACGAGCAGTTGTCAAAAGCTGCCGATACTTTTTCAAAGTGTTTCAAATGATACGATGCTGATCAAATTATGTGAATTACTATTAACTTTCTCACAGATGTGTGTGTGCAGAACGTTTCGTTTGCGATGAGTTTTCACAGGATGTCTGATATATTTGTGTTCAGCAGGTGATGAAAACAAAAACGTTGTTGGTTTTGAACTTTTCATGAAATGAGAATAAAAATTTACAACGCTTGCCTTATCCTTTAAGACGACAACAGGAATAGAGCTGTGAATACCGACAACAACGATGGTTTCTTAACTGATTAAATATCTTAAATATCATTTTTAATGTACCATATCATGATCCACACAGATTCTAGCTGTTAACTCCACAAACTGATTATTTTTCAAACCAAATTCAAAATCATACTTTGAGATAATTACAGCCGTTAGGTACCTTATTTTGAGTCCACACAACTTAAAGCGGACAAGACTAAATTATAAAACAATTCAAACTTATTGGGACGACAAATCACGTTTTTTTTTTTTCCCTTTTCAACATCAGGCCTGCAGCTGGTTTAAGGTGGCGTTTTTGTTTTGTGTTGTCCTGAGAAATGTGGAGGTTGAACAGTTTCCAGCAGACTGACAGAAGAGCCCAACAAAGAAAAAGGACATACAAACAGAAATACCCAACAAATCCTATGTCAAAAATCAGTCTGAATAAAAACAAAAAAGACACAAATCTACATTTAAAAAAAAAAATTACAATAGAAATCAGAGCTAGTAGAAATGTTTTGTTTTCTCAGATTTAGCTAATTATCAGTGTACGTAACGGTACTATGGCAGCGAGTGAGGGGAGGAGACAACGCGTTACAGGTGGCACTTCACATTCGCCTTATTCCAGCGTACAAACTCAGCACTGAACAAATATGAATGTGGCAGATTGCTGTGTGTTATTGGCTGAATCTCTGGGATAAAACCAGGTGAAGTGTTACTCTTTGTCATGGAAACAACCTCTGGCTTCTTGCTCTCTTTTAAAAAAACAAAACATTTAAGCCAACACACTTGATTAATCTAACATGTTAGTTCTTACATACAAGGACCATGCGTTCACAGCATCAGGAGCTAAAGGTTGTTTGTTGGACAAGACCGGGTTCACTGAATTCCTCCTCCTCCTCCTCCTCCTCCTCTTCCCTGGTTGGCTTTGTGGCCGCTGGTGTGCGGCTGCAGTCGGAGCCTTCGGGCGATGATCATCCCGACGAGGCCCGTCACACACCGGTGCAGCATCTGTTCTGGAAGAGCTGCTCGACAACCGAGGAGTCGGCCAGCGTGGAGATGTCGCCCATGTCTCGCTCGTCACAGGCGATTTTGCGGAGCACCCGTCGCATGATCTTCCCTGCAGAGAGCGGACGACACACGTGATGATGGTGACTCTTTGTCTGAACGTCCTTCTCCGTGGATAAAAACGACATTATTCATCACTCTTTTAAAACTTCTGTCACTTTGGTGTTTTTACCAGATCGGGTCTTGGGGAGTCCTGGAGCGTCCTGGATGTAGTCTGGTGTCGCGATGGCACCGATCTTCTCCCGTACTGTGAACAGAGAAATAAAAAAAGACAACATCAACATCAGAAGTTCTCCCTCCCAGGTAACGCTGGAGAAAAAACACTAGAGTGGAAAGAAAGCCATGTTTTACCCACCTTGTTTTTTCAGTTCTGCCTCCAGCGTGCGGTTGTACTTCACTCCATCATTGAGAGTTACGAAGCAGTACAGGCTCTCTCCTTTGACGGGATGAGGTCTGCCCACCACGGCAGCCTCGGCGACGGCCTCGTGCTCTACAAGAGCCGACTCCACCTCCGCCGTGCTCAACAAGTGACCTGCAGGGGAAGGAGAGCGAAGAGGAGGTAAGATAACAGATCACAATTTATTCATTATTTAAAAAAGTTAGAGACAACAGCTCCACACTCAGTCTCACCTGAGACATTCAGCATGTCGTCTATCCTCCCTGTTATCCAATAGTATCCATCCTTGTCTCTGCGGCAACCTGTAAGTTAAGTAATTAGGATAAAAATCAAGTTTAAACAATTTGGAAGGAGACGAGGATAAAATAATAAAGAGTAAAATGTAATATTTTAAAACACTAAGACGTCTCTCACCGTCTCCCGTCACGTAGTATCCCGGGAACTTCTTGAAGTAGGTGGTTTCGAACCTCTGATGGTTTCCGTACACCGTCCTCATCACGCCGGGCCACGGCTGTTTGAACACCTGATCGAAGGATGAGGAAGCGGGAAAGTGATGAACACGCGTGACGAGTTTAAAAACAGTGACGAGCACGGTAAAAGAGATGTGGAAGAAGAACAATGATCCGAACCAGGTATCCTTCACTCGGCCCCTCCAGCTCCTCTCCGGACTCATTCAAGATCGCCGGCACCACTCCGAAGAACGGGAACGTCTGCAGGTCGGAAAAGGACAAACTTCTTCACTGTGGACGCTTTTTATATCCACCAAACAATCTAACAACAGGACATGTACGTACAGTTACAGCGTGGACAGGCTGCAATACGTGAACCTTTTTATTCATGACAACAAATCAGGAACCACAGACGAGACTGACTACGACCTCCTGTTATGATAATTAGATCGTTAAATTAAGGTAATTTAGGGTGCTGTTGGTCCGCCTCCTCAATGCATGAGCTGCCTTGTTTGTGTGCAGACAGTTTGGTTATGTTTGGAAATGAGTACATCGATCTTTTTCTTCAATATATTTTGAGTTGCTGGACGTGAGCTTAAAAATACAACACGTTGTAGGAGCTACAGAATCGCGTCGCTGCCGATAACGACGGTAAAACACATCGTCATGTAATATTTCACACAAACACATTTTCATGTTTTTCTTATCAGAATTAAGCAACGAGTTAGTCGGTACATCAGGCATGTCTTAAAAACTTTCAAAGAAAACTGTCCTCATATTGAAATCATGATCTTATGATTGTCGGCATGAAACTCTGGCTGAAATCAATACGAAGAGTAAAAATCATTTTGTAGTCTTGTCTTTGTTGGTTATCATAAAAATGTTTCACTCATTTATTAATTTGAGCTCCTACATGTTCTTCTGTTGAATCTTTTTAAAGTTTAAACCTCTCTAAAGCTTTTTGACCTCTCATGTATAAACACGTTTACTAAAATAATGAAGCACTTTAATTTACTCACAGCTGATCCAGGTTTCATGGGTGTGGCTGCAGGTAAAGGAGTCAACACATGTCCACCCTGAAATCCCAGAGAACATCCAGTTAGAAATGTTTTTAATCCCACGTGTGTGAATAAAGTGTCACAACAAACGATTATGACTGTTATATCTGAGAGCATGCCGACTGTAACTTACAGTTTCCGTCTGCCAGAAGGTGTCGACGATGGGACACCTCCTCTCTCCCACCACGGTGTAGTACCACTGCCAGGCCTCAGGGTTGATCGGTTCTCCCACCGTCCCCAAAACCTTCAGAGACTCTCGTTTATACCTGCAGACAGAGAAGAGCAGCTGAAGTTAGTGACTGACTGCAGAGCGTCACTTTCCTGTTGATTTTTTTTACTTCCTGAATACAGAATAAAACGAGCATGGCTGGATGGACTCACTTCTGCACCGGCTCGCTGCCGTACTTCATCAGCAGCCTGATGGCGGTCGGAGCCGTGTAGAACTTGGTCACGTGATATTTGTCCACAATCTCCCACATACGGCCGACATCTGGGTAAGTAGGCAGGCCCTCGAACTGAAACGCAGTCAGCAAACAAACAAGAAACAGTCAAACTAAGGCTGAACATCGGTGTTTGCCTCCTTAACTGCCATCGGCTGTTCAGTGTGCTGAGGAGAAACCTCTCTTTTTTTCCCTCCAGGCTCCGAAACCCTGAATACGTCTCTGGCGAATCACGTACACGGCGCAGTTGGTCCGTCCTGCACGCGACTTCAAATTCCACCAAGAGCATTTCAGGAGCGAGCGTTTTACCTGCCAGACTTTGTTTACCTGCTCAGATTTGGACATTTTCTCTGTGTATGTTCTTCTAAACATGCTTCTACATGTGTAAATATGTTACGTAGTTAATTCATTAGGGTGTTTTATTTTGAAAATCCACCGGATTCTCTTTGCTTTTTCTGTGCCTGGCTTCCGCGCGCTGAAGAAGAAGAAGATATACTTTATTAATCCCTCAATAGGGAAATTCATTTTTCACTCTATTTTTGTTTGCATGTATTTTTTAACCCGGACACACACATGCAGTACAACGACATAGACATGCAAATGTGGAGAGAGATGGTGGAGTGATGGGCAGCCAGACAGACCAGCGCCCAGCGAGCAGTTGGGGGTTGGTGCCTTGCTCAAGGGCACCTCGACAGGGCCCAGGAGGTGAACAGTCCACCTTCCATATTTTTGGTCCATGTGGGACTTGAACCGGCCACCCTCCCAAGCCAAGTCCCTATGGACTGAGCTACTGCCGCCCCGTAGGTGCAGCCGAGCCGAGCGTAGAGACAGTTCTGGGACGCTCTAAGAAAGATCCACGTTATGCAGTTTGCAATAAATGTCGACAAAGTTGTTATTTTAAACATCGGAACACATTTCAGGGTCGGCACCTGTGTGGGGAGCTCATCTTCGGCCTGCTACAATTGTTTGGTCCATTCACAGTCATACAAACCGATGGAAAGCAGAGCAGGCTGCCTTACTGCAGTTCATCCGATCATTACTGACTTCACCTAACAATGACGCATCCGGAGCTTTATCAGTAAACCCTGTAACGGTGACTCATGATGCTGAAGCTGTAAGATGACCCAGCTGATCTGATTCGATGACGGCTCATCTCCTGTTTCAACTCACGACAAAGATCACTTTATTTTTTCGTCTATCACTCAAAGAAATAAATCAGGTGTTTGCTTCAGTTTTCATGTAAGTCGTATCCAGTCAAAGCAGATTTCACGGCCACGATCATGTTTTTAAAACTCACTATGAAACCGGCGTTCCACACATGACACTATAAATATAAAGCACTCTGTTGGCCAGTATTCCTTTTGTTTCAGACAAATCATAAACCAGCTGCCGTCCATCACAATAGAGCGACCGCCAGCCAAGTTTAAAAACAGGAAGTGGAAGTAGTCCACCGCCTCTCGGGCTGCACTCACCAGGACGCTGGTGGCCCCGTTAGCCAGCGGGCCGTACGTGATGTAGGAGTGTCCGGTGATCCAGCCGATGTCCGCCGTGCACCAGTAGATGTCGTCAGGCTGGTAGTCGAATACCAGTTTGAAGGTGGCGGCGGTGTAGAGCATGTAGCCGCCGACTGTGTGAAGAACTCCCTGAAGAGGAGAAGAGCGGGGAGCGAGCTGAAGGGACTTGAACACACCACGAGTCGAACATGCACATCTATGTGTGTGTGTGTGTGTTACCTTTGGTTTGCCGGTTGAGCCGCTGGTGTAGAGGATGAACAGTTGATCTTCAGACTCGCACCACTCGGGTTCACACTCATCTGAAGCTCCGCGTACCAGAGTGTGCCAACACAAGTCCACCTCGGGGTTCCACGGGACCTGATATCAACACACACACAGATTAAATGAACACCGTAGTATAATCTCCGTCAATCCGTCACTGAATATCGCTCAAAACGTCCCTACGAGCTCAAACACGTACAAAAGTGAAACAAAGTTAGTCTGACAAACGTGAAAACTGTAGATCTGAGTGAACAAAGCGACACGAGAGTTGTTAGAGAAGTTACAAACATACAGGTTTTGTTGTAACTTGTGTGTGTCAATCAGAGCTGGGTCACTTCTGTTTGATGTGGTTAAAGAATAACGAAGCCTGGAAATCTTTGGACTGACAGAAAGACAGAAGAGAAGAGAGAGCTCAAGATACGGAAGGATAAGATAGAAAGATTTAGGTTCAGATAGACGAGCAGGGGAAGAAATTATGACTCTAGATAAGCGAGATCCTTTCAAACAGTAAAACTGACCCAGATCTGATGTCCACTCATCATACATCTCCCATAATGCAGTTTTCTTTTATGTTGAACATCACGTCGGCAGAGCTTCAGGTTTTCTAAGTTTCTAAGTGTTTCCTGCGTGATCAGGCGGTTCTGAATTATTATTTGAACCGGACTGAACCACATTCATGTTGAAAAGATGTGCAGTACAGAACAATGTGGCCACTGACGAGAGAAAACACAAAGCTCTGCCACGAAGTCTTTATTCAGATACAACCAAGTTACCTCGGGAAGAATCAGGAGTCTGTTTGTGTCGGCATCTTACAAACACAGGGCAGAAGTTGCAGCTGTCGACGTTTCTGAGTTTAAATACAATTCCAGAAAAGAAGAAGTCGAGTTTGAGACGTGGGTGATGTACAAAACGTACAAAGATGACGCACGAATTGACGCTGAAATCAATATGGAGACAGTAAGAATAACTAATTTTGTGGCGTCGTTGCGTATTACACGGCTACTCATTAAAATAAATAATTAGTTTGGACGAGTTTGTAAAACGGCATTGCCAGGAAACGATCGCACTGAGTAAAGGTCGTTCGAGACTGTCATGGGTTTATTTCGCTCTTTAAAAGTTTATCTGGATCATCTGTGCAGCGACAACTTTTTCTGTTTTGTTTCACTCTCACTGCTCTCAAACTACTTTCAGCTAAAAAGCTCTATGAGCTACTGTGGACTACCTGCTCAGCAGCAAACAGCAGACAGACACAGTCAGAGGCTAGCTCATGAACATGGCGGAGCAAAAACGGAGCTACGAGAGAGTGAACATGGACTAGAAATCAAATGCAAACATCCGACCCCTGATTCTTCCCGGCTTGTGGTGTGCAAGTAAAGGAGAGAAGTGTTACAGCAGTTATATTAGTAAGAAAAACACACAACCTTTCAAGAGACTGCAGCTTATTTTGTGCAAATAAAATCTAAAGAGTGCAGCCGAAAGAAAGACGCGTTCAACCTCAACATAAAGAGTTTACAACAGATACAAAAAGAGAAACGGTGTTAATACAATTTCCACTTCTACAGAATTTACATCTTATTCCAATGAATTCAGGCAGTCCAGCAAACATTTCCCGTCTTTTATGGTGCAATATCGTTTCGGTAAAATTACACTGCAGTCTTTTTTAATCTCTTAATTTTGATTCTCCTGCAGAGAGATTTGTTAAACTTTGTGGGATATGATTTTGAAAGGGGCCGCCACGGTGACATAAAATCATGTTTTACATGTTTACATCGTGTCGGCAGAGATCGCAGATCATATTCTCGGGAAAAACATTTTTCATGATCGCAGGTGTAATCATTGGAATAAGCTGCTGTTGATGGGTAAAAACAATAAATCAGCATTTGTTTTTTAGGGTTTCTTAGATTTTATTATTTTAATAGAGAAAATGCATCTAGAATCGAACATTTAAAGTTTTAACAGGTGCTTAAAAACAACAAATTAAATGTCCCTAAAAATCTGCTTTCTTTGTTTATTCTTTTCACCCAACAGCAGGAATATGAAAACTCTGCTCGAGAGTGAAATTCCCGTTAAAAAGGCACAAACAAAAAAAAAAAGGTGTTATGGGGGTTCAGTGGTGAGAGGAGGGCACGAAAATACCTGCGGGACAGGACGTGTTTTCTTTACTCTGCCTGTTTGTTTGTCCTGCTGGACGGGATGGAAGAAAGGAGGAAGAGGAGGAGGAGGAAGGAGAAGTTAATGAGGGAGAGAGGTTATTTTAAAAAACCCAATTAATAAATGCAAAATTAAAGAGAACATGTGCACGGAGACACGTCGACACGTCGATTTTGGACATTAAAATCACGAACAAACGAAGTCGCAGAAAAATTCCTGGATGTTTTTTTCAAATTTTAAAGTCTCTGGAGTCTAAATAAAGAAATCAGGCGTAAACTGTATTTAAAGGATAAAGCTGACTCGACTTCCTGTTTGTATTTGACTTGTTGTTTCTACTGGAGACGTAAGATGGAAGCTGTGCATTCGTTGGGTACTAATGTTATTTTTTTGTGGGGGGGTTTTATTCGTTTATTGTTTCTGACTGTAGCGAGAGAGGAAAGCAGGTGGAGCGAGAAGGACCGCAGGCTGGAACTGAACCGGGCCGAGGTTGGGACTTTGAATATGGGGAACTCCACCAGGCGAGCGTCCACTGGAAAATATTTCACATTTGGTGCTATAGTGAGTATTTGTGTCAGCAGGACGGCGTGAGTCAAAATAAAGTACTGTACGAGTTCATCTGTAGCTTTAACAAACAATATTTGTTAACATCATCAAACCTGCTCAGCAGAGTGGAGTGCTGTGGGTACGTGTGGGTCGAGCACACCTCCAAAACCTCGATGTGTAGCGAGAACCTGTACAGCTAAACGTCCTGTCGAGAAGTCTTCTCCATCATGTCACCTGGCTGAAATCTATATAAGTCCTGATTTCTTACCGCGCGACACGCTCTCCTGTCAACATGCAAGCCGAACATCTAAACTGTATCTCGGGAACACAGACGAACGACGCCGTGACGCGACAGGTGAAGACACAGGAATCAAACGAGAGCTGAATTAGTAAAATTAATCTTAATTGCACGTTAGATGAAACGCAGTTTTACTGACAAACATAAAAGAAGCAAAGCGATGCTGATGATGATGACATCACAGAATAATGTTTGGTCCCAGTTTGGGTTTTTCAGTTGTGTGGTTTACCTGCAGATCCGGGCAGGATCTCTTGGCTGGAGGAGACTGAGAGCCCAGAGGAGTCTCGTCGGCTTCTTTGGACAAGTGCTTCAGCATGATGCACCTCTGTACTGGGAACCCCCTGCAGAGACAAAGACGTGACGACCATTAGCAGCTCGTATGATTCTTAATGAAGTAGCTTTTCATCCTGTTAATGATTTCACCGGAATAAAACGTCAGACGGATGATTCACATCCAAACAAGATGACTCCGCCTGACGTATGGAGAGTTTCACTGAGGTTACGGAGGCTGCATTCTCCGTTCTAACTTGTCGACAGCTTGAAAGTTTTTGTTTCTTTTGTATATTTAAGCAGAATCAGGCTTTTATATGAAATAACAGGTCAAAGCGAGCAGGAAAACATGAGGCGGCACCAGAAAGACATCTTGAAATTATCTTTCAGGAAGGAATTGGGCAAAAAAAAAGAAAAAGAGATTAAACCAGGTCAGTTCAGTGTTACCACGGTGAAACCTACAGGAGGGAGGTCACAACCTGAAAATGACTGTAAGTCTGTCTCGAAGGGGACGACCTCTAAAACATCCCCAGGTAAAATGACACAACAAACATAACGTGGGGATCTGCAGACATGAAGCATGAAGCGTCATAAATACATAAGAATTATAATGTGTATTATAGCACAGCCCAAGCCCAATGGTCTCTGTGTGTAAGTACTCGACATTTGTATTTGTGTGTGTGTGTGTGTGTGTGTGTCTAGACGGCTTACTTGTCTCTGCATTTCTGCAGCGCTTCATCAGCTAAGAGCTTCAGGTTGATCAGCTTATCTCCTCGATAGAAGCCGTCTGAACGAAAGAGAGAGAAACAACGAATGAAACATGAACTCGCTCGCTCGCTCGGGTTATCAGCAGACGGGAAATAACATGAGCAGCATAAGCTGCTGGAGGTGGCACGTCTGTTTAATCAAACATCCTCAGTGATCTCAGCGCGTCGCGTTGGATGTTCGGGTAGCTCCGAATGAAGACTGTGGACTTTACTGTAACGATGTGATTAAAGATGGACCTCCACCTCTGTCCTTACAGTCACACGCTGCATCCTTCCTTTTCTTCTGCTCATTTATTTATTGGTTTATATTCAACCAACGCTGACACACAAACAAATGTCTGTGGCGAGACTAAAGAATCAGATTTCAGCATGTCACTGGATTATTTTAACATTATGCAAGTACCAGAGAGGGAAATAACAAACAAACACTCGTACTGTACGAAATACTTTTATCGTATTTACAACTATTCGATCGGATCATGATGTATAACCAAATATCAAAACCAGGCCTCACATAGCTTTAGATTTAAACACAGTAATTTAACTATTTTATGTAAAACATTATTATTAAATGCAGAAACATCCCTGACGGAGGCAGGACACAATAATGTTTAAACTACATAATTATCTCAGTGAAGTGCGAACAAGTCTCAGGTCAGTTTTAAAGCAGCCGCTGCAGTTTTATGAGAGTTTACAAAACTTTATGTGTGGCAGTAAAACCCAACGAGACCCAGTGCAAACTCCGTTTCAGCACTCGAGCTCTCGTTGCTCTCTTTACGACATCGTAAAACTCTAAGTGCACCGTCGGCCACGCCCTCGAGCTAAAGACGCTGATCTGCTTACAGGGCTGTGTGTGTGTGTGTGTGTGTGTGTGTGTGTGTGTCATTAACTCTGTGGATTAACAGGTTTCTATCCCCAGGCTCTAATCCAGCTAACAAGACTATGATTACTGGTCACAGTTTAGCGCCTCATGATACTCGAGATACGAGTTCTGCTGAGCGAGACGCCGAAGCTCTCCTGCTCCGTCACTGCTGACTTCAGATTCTTCTGTTAATTACATGGAAAGGCAATCGACTCTAAACTATAAAGTTTTACATTTTAAGATTCCCAAATCTGTCACGACGCAGAGAAAGAAGAAACATCGACCTCTGATACACGCAGACTTGTTCGCAGGTGCGTTCACAGGATTTATTGACGACATTTGTTTGGATTAGTTGGATTAAATGTAGAATATCACCTGTTCCCCAGAGCTCCCTGCCTTGCCTAGCCTTGAGAAAAAACCTTGAAATGCCTTGAGAAATGACGCGATTTCTCCCGGTGTACAGAGGAATTTTACCCGAGAATAAAAACTGAACGTAGTTCATGCTTTGACCATAAAAACATTTGTTGTGTTAACTAACCGATCGAGTCAGCTGTGAAACTTTCACGTTCTGTGTTGATTTGATGTTTCTGGGTAAACAAAAAGGAAATTTACTCGTTCTTATGAAACTTTCTCTGTGGGATCTTTTCTATAATGTGACAATCTGACTGACTTTTTAGATGGATGGTGCAGAATCATGTTGCAGCTTATTTCTTGGACCTATTTAAAAACTTGTCGTGCTCATTGGTCGGCTGTGAGATCAGGGTCAACAAACACTGCATGGACGTGCAAATGACGCGAGGTGAACACAGAGGAGTTAAAGGATAAGTTCGGGCACAGAGGAGCCGGTCTGAAGCCGGTGCAGAGTCGGTGTCTTCCTGTCAGCAGGTGATGCGTTTGGTGTCAGGGAGGTTTGAGCTTAGCAAACCCACCTGCTGTGATGAGCAGCGAACACTGCGAGTCCATGATCCGCTCACACAGAGACTCAGCAGAGAAACCTGCAAACTGGAAACAGCAGCACACACGTTAACACCTTTGTCTCTAACGAACCACGATGCACCGTGCATGCGTCGGTGCACTCACCACTATGGAGTGGACGGCGCCGATTCGGACACAAGCCAACATTGCGACGACCAGCTCGACCACCATGGGCATGTAGATGGACACGCGGTCGCCTTTCTTCACTCCTGCAAAGACAAAGCGAGTGCGATCAAGTCACAGAGAAAAAGGCGGATAACTCGTGTTTTACTGCAATACTATGCAGATCAGGAAGATCCCTGAACGCACCGTGAGACTTCAGGACGTTGGCAAACTGGCAGACTCTCTGCAGCAGCTCTCTGTACGTCACCGTCAGCTCATCCCCGGGCTCGTTTCCTTCCCTGAAACAAACATATTCAGAAATATTGGTTTCTTAACATCTGGACAAACTTCGGCGATCTTAACCTGAGTCACTCGACTCCAGAGGTTTATTGCAATCACTGAAATCAAATCAGGTTTTATTTGTAGAGCTCAAAGTCACAAAGTGACTCCCTCTGTCCTTAGACCCTCGGAGAGAGTGAGGAAAAACTTGCCCACAAAAAACTTTTAACAGGGAAAAAAACAATAAAAATAAATATACATAAAAATAACAAATACAAAAAAGCAGCTTTGGAAATGAGAATTATGTGAAATGTTTTTCATTTTTCAGCAACTTAACAATGTGACAGACAAAAACAAAAAATATCGTTTCATTTATTAGAACCAAAGAAGAAAACATGCGTGAGGTGTTTGGCGTGGTCGGCCCGGCAGCACAACCGTAACGTATCGAACACAGAAAAGCTCGAAACATAAAGCCACAAATCTAAACTGTCAGAGTTTGTAAGAGTTGTGAAACTTCTCAACTTTCCTCTTTTTCACAACAGAGTTTCTTCTTGGGCGTTTAAGGAAGTGCACACTTGCAAAAGTGTCATCTCAGGTCACGTACACGCTGAATGAGTTGTGACAGCTCTGTCTCTCCACATTATTGAGTTACAGCCATTTTCAGTGAGCGCGCTCTCGCTTGTCTGAAAACTGAAAACTAAACTTTAAATGTATTTCCAAACTTTTCCAGATGAATTAAAATCTATAGAACACTCAAAAATGAAGCAGATTTCTTTTCTAGTTTGCTTCTTTCTCTGGATCAGGGGTCGGTAATTAGCGGCTCGCGGGCCAAAACTGGCCCACCATCAATTATATCTATATACATTTTTAAATATATCTTTAAATATATCTTTTAAACCTCATGTTAATACAACAATTCCACAGATTTCACAACATTTATTGAAAAGTAGCTGATAAGTAACGTGACAGCAGTTACGGCAGGATGCCTGTTTCATGACAGACGCAGTGGGCGTAATAACAGCACATAGAAGCAAATTAATCTTTTAAATTAAATGCATTTTCAAAGTTAAATAAAGTTTATTTTTACTATAAGCATGGTCATGGCCCGCGATGGAATTGTCAGAAAAGAAATTGTCCTGGGTCCAAACTTATTTGCCGACCCCTACTCCAGATGAACGCTTAGAACTGGTCTGTGTACCATTTGTACAACGCACTTAAGACTCAAAGGTTAAGTGCACCTGAGGGTAAAGATGGCTCAGGCCGACCACGAGTAGAAAGACGAGGAGTCGATAAAAGAGAGAACGAGTGCGAGTGCATTAAGAGAACGCTTCGGGGGAATGAATGAAAGGAGACAAAGAAGAGCGTAAGAATCAAAACTGAGGAGAAGAAGTGAAGCGTGAAACGCACCATGAAGAGGAAAACTACAACTACACGAGGTAATGATCTGAACTCAGCACAGACAGATGACAAGATCATTTCTTATGAGTCTGTAAGAAATACAAGATGAGACACGTACTGAACCGTCTCATGTTCATGCTCCACGGTTTACCGGTTTAAGCTCATACAGCAGAACAGATCGGCAAAGAAGGAAGCTGATCCCGCCCTCACCATCACCGCCGAACACTTCACTTAGTCTAGGACGTGCAGCTCTGCAGCTTCTCTCCCCGCTGTTGCCTAACCGGTAACGGCAGTGTTATACACAAGCTTCAAGGAAAACACGCGATTGCTAAATATCCGTGTTTCAGCAAGCAGCAAGTTTATTACAGCTTCAACTCAAGGAGTGGAAACGATCCAGAAGAAACAGCCAACGCTGTGTGTGTGTGTGTGTGTGTGTGTGTGTGTGTGTGTGTGTGTGTGTGTGTGTGTGTGTGTGTGTGTGGATTCCTGAGCTCGCACAGTGAAAGGTCTCTGTGACCCAGTTGGCTGATGGTAGCTGTAGCGTTCAGACACTGCGATGAAGCTCTGACCTTGATCATCATTTCAGACACATATCTGAGCCGCGGTGTCGCGCTCACAATGAGGTCTGCGTGAATCCAGTCTGGCTCGTGTCCTGTGTGGAAACATTTGGACTAAATCACAGGAACCTCACGGTGCCACACGGGGCTGGTGTCAAAACAAGTTCCCCAAAGTCGACGAAGCAGGTCGACGGTTCCAGTCTTTGCTTTCAGAGTTGAGAGATTACTCACCTCTACGGCAACAATAACACATTTCAAACTGACAATAAATGGACTTTTATCAGTTTTAAAGGTTAAACAAAGTTTATTTTTATTATCGATTAACCTTTTTCTTGATTAACTGAGAATTTAGGTCAGAAATGTTGATCAGTGGGTCCCCAGAGTCTAAAGTGACGTCCTCAAACGTCTGGTTTTGTCCACAAGCCAAAGATTTTCAGTTTACCGTCATGGACGTCGTTGATTTTAAAATTTTAAAATCTGGACTCCAAACGAATCATCGTCTACTAAAACGGTTGGTGATTGACTACTCATCTATTAATTATTTGACCGCTTCAGCTCTAAATCTCACATTTACGTCTTTAACCTGACAGCAGAGTATAGGGACGAACCGTGCATGAAACTCGAGAGAGCTTTTAATTTGAAACGGATACAGGAAGTACCCCACCTCTAGTATAAATATAGGACGCTCTTACTTCCTGTTTGAGTAATATGGGCGTGAGCTCATGCAAAACACGTGGTGGCTTTCTTTGGTGGCGGTGACGAGTGAATGTCAGATCGCTGAAGTCGATCTTATCGCATTTATTCACGGTTTGTTTGACAGATGACGTGGCTATAGATTTTAATCTTCAGGGTGCGCCCACACGTCCTTCAAAAAGAAGCGTTGAAACATCTCTTCACCTGCTTCCCGTCGCGATGATTCCCTCTGTACGGTCACGTGTAAATAAAGTGTACGACCTGCTGTACTCTGCTATCAGACGACTGGCTGACGCTCTGATATGAGAAAAGAAATAAAACTGCTGCTAATAAGCCGAGTGAGAACGTGTGCAGCGTTTCTGGATGCCGTTGATGTGTCTCTCTCTCTTCACATTAAGTCTGAACTTCTTGTTTTTAATGCAGCGTGGGCTGCCCGAGGGTCAAAGGTCACAGACATTCAGAGATTTCTCAGAATCTTTGAATAATATTCTGGATTGTAGACGGTGAAATCTAGAAACTCATTCGAACTGTGAGTCGACAAACGTTCTTAGACTGTGATTAACCTGAATTACAGTAGCAGCAGACGGTCAAAGTTTCAAATCTTAATTGAGACATTTGATTGTTTCTGATACTTTTAGATGTTTTGCTAAATGTGAAAGCACGAATCTTTTAATCCTCATTAAACACAGCCTGATGATCCCGTGCATGGCTGCAATAACTCGTCAGTTAATCAGCAGATATTTTATATCTGAAATAAATAAAGATCTTTGTGCTGTGTTGGGCTGTTAGTCAGACAAAACAAACTGAAGACAGGACTTGTTTTTAATGTTTTATAGACTAAACGACTTCATAAATTAATGTGACTCTGTTGATTCTTTATTTGAATAATTGTTATGTCTGATTATTTCTTCACACGTTGCACATGCACTGTTTGCATGCTGGAAACAAACCCTCGGGTGAGTGAAGGTCATCGAACATGTTTGTTTTCCCGGCTGCGCTGCCTGGAAACATTAGGAGTGATAACAGCACACACACCTATAAATACACAACAGTGAAGCCATTTTCAGCACTGTGGCTTTAAATGTCAGTGACCGGTGAGGAGATTTTCTTTTGTACGAGGAGGCTAAAAATAAACGAGCACGTTAGAAAGGTGAAGAAACGGAAATAGACGAGCTGTTCGGAGTAAGAGAAAGAACATGATGTGAAACAGAGACGACACTCGACCAGTTTATCCGCCTTTTTATTTGGACTCAGAGGAACTCGGCTGCAGATCACCAAACGTCCTCTGAGCCTCAAACAGCATCAGGATTGGTTTTCAGTCAAAGTGGCTCAAAAATTAAACAAAATTAATTATTGCTTCAGTTACTGAGGGTCCGACCTTTATTAGAGGGTGTGAGGCCTCAACATTCATTAAAAACTCTGTTCAATCGAACAGAATATGAGATATCCATAAATCTGTCACTGATTGAGTGAAAGCTTGGACACCGATCCATAGTTACAGCTGTAAAAACTCTGGACTAAACTTTTCCTGCAGACAAAAGTCCCCTCATGTGTAAACCGACAGCGAGGATCACATGCCTCCACTTAGCCCGGCCTCTCCCCGGATAACCTCGCTTCAAAAAGCTCAGCGCCGTCGGACTGCGTTTGCCTCTGTGGCTTCATCGCTCACATCAGGACACATCAGTGACCCGAGGCTCAGCACAGAGAGAGAACGAGAGGAGAGTGAAAGGAAGAAAAGACGACGGTGAAAAGAAAGTGACGCTGCGGACGGAGAAGAACGGGAACGAGTTTAACGCTTGAGAAAAGAAAGAAAGAGACGGAGCAGTGAGATGAAATAATGTCTGTCCTCTTTGTGACGTTCTGATATTAACATCCAAACATCGTGAGATCCACAACCCTGACCACGCCGTTTATTCCAACATGTGAAGAGACACAAAATGATTTTTCTGGTTTTATCTGGATCATTCGTGCTTCTAGTCGTCATGGTATTTCCTTGAATATTGTCCGTTGCTTTGTACTTCTACAACAATCAAATAAATGACGATTTATCAACTGTGAACCGTGTCCAGATTCAAACCTGTGCGCTCACAGTCCAACCTAGAAAAAAATAATCCACACCTTCATTTTCTCCTCTTCCAAACGACTTTCTATCGACGACAACAGACAGACGTCTCACTCCATCAGCTGTCTGTGAGTTTTAGGATTGAGATGAAGATTTTACTGATGACTTTCAAAGCCAATTAAATAATTTATTTAAGCAGAAATTCAGATTCAGGTTCTCACGTGAAGATTTTCTCAGATTTAGAAGTTCAGTTTGGGCAGAAGAAGTTATTTGTTGGATTCTTAGAAATCAGTATTATTTGTATTTTCTGACTTTTACACTTTTTAAACGATTAATCGTGAAAAATAATGATTAACTACTGTTAAAATTAAGATTTAAATGAAGCTCACAGCTATAAATAACTGTGACAAACGTGATCCTAAACAGTCTGTAACTAACAAATAGTTTTATCCATCTAGTTATCAGTGTCCTCGAGGCCAACACGTCAAGAAATGTCTCGTTTCGTTTCATGTGCTCGAGGGGGGTCGCTGCTGTGTTTAAAGCCTCCTCTGTGTGTGTGTGTGTGTGTGTGTGTGTGTGTTCGCTCTTTGTGAGGGGGTCGCCTCCGTGAACACAATGCCAGGATTGAACACCAACAGATGGAATGAATGGAGCTGCAGCCATCCTCCCTCCTTTGTCTTCCTCACATACTTCTCATTATTGTCCCTCTTCTCTCTCCTCCATCTTTGTCTCCACCTCTCTCTGCTCAGCTTCGTTTCCAAGAACATTAACGTGAAGTGAAAGCTTCGATAAAACCTCGGACAGAAGAACCAACTGTTAAAAGTCGGAGCACAAACTCACCATGAGCCTGAAAGTATTTGTTTATACTTGTGGGTGGACGAGCAGGAAAAACACGTTTCTCTCCTGATTATCTTTCTCGTCCTGACGTCCGTCAGCTCCAGGGAAAGAAGACGGAGGCTTTGTGTAGTTATTGAGTTAAGAGTGCGGAGGTGGAGGGTAATCAGATTACAGAGAACAAACAAACTATGAATTACTGACTTTCTTTTAGGATGGCCTGAGCTTCTTCCACTGCTGAGTAGACGCCCCGTTTAATCGACCACCATCGGGGAAAAGCACTTTTTTAAAAGACACTGGCCGACCTCCCGCATGTAGAAAGAGGAATCTAATCGAGTTAAACTTTGCAGACAGATCACAAAGTGTGCGAGGAGTGACTGTTTAGAAACCACATCGGCTGCTGCTAAAGAGGTTGGAGCTTCAATCAACTGGAGAGTTTTCTGGATCAAAAAGACGTTTTTGTTCTTCGTCACGTTTTGTTGATCTGATTGGCTAAAATTTGTTTAGAAAGCGTCCAATGACATCTTGACAAGCTGGGGCGATTCATGACTTCAATCTTTTTCTTCGTCGTTCCGAAGCTTCATAAACAGCTCTGGGCCATCAACATCCTCTACTACCTGCACGTCCACCTCAAATACGTGTTTGAAGCAGCGGCAGCGCTGTGGATCGATGGTTTCATGAGCGGGTCTCTGTTTAGTTTGCTCGTGTGTGTTTACTCAGAAACTCTTAAACTGCTCTTCACTTTCAATTTGTCGTTTGTGCAGCTACACCACCAGTCATGAAACACCGCTTCATAACACACACTCACTTCTCTAAACACTGCAACCACACACACACACTAACCAGTAGAAGGCCACTTTGTTGCCGAGCTTCCTCTCGTGGACGTTGCGGTCGAGGACGTTGTAGCAGATGTTGGTGGAGGCTCCGTCCATGCACTTGACGAAAATTTCCCCTTTGGTCACGTCGAAGTTGTAGTCGAGGAACGGACCCGTGTGTTTGGTCTTCCAGAAGAAATCTTTGGCGATGTCAGCCCAGAACTCTGCAGGACAGGAAGTGAAGGGTTATAGAGGGACACACACCTGAAGAGGAGGAAGGACGTGAAGGATTTGGATTCATTTAAAAGAGACAAAAAAAAAAAAAAACTTTAGATGTGAATCAGAATATCTGCGGTTTAACAGCAGCAGAGATCCTTTAAATAAAAACATCGTAAACTCTAAAACGAAACTTCTTGTCACTGCGGTGACTGTGTGAATCGGTTATCTGAAGGTTATCTGAACGTTTCCTTCTAGTTAATCTCACTTGTTTCCTTTGATTAGGATCATATTCAGCGTTCATCATTAACCTACTCTGAATAATAAATGTTGTAAACTTCAGCTTGAGGCTGCAGGACAAACAGGTTTGTCGTTGCGGCTCGGGTCGCCTCTCCTTTGTGCAGCCGACAGACTTTATGCTTTAAATCACGTTCCTCAGATCTGCACGTAACACCAGGTGATTAAACAACGTAATAAAACCATGCAGCCTCTTCTCTCTTCTCTTTGCTGCTTGTTTCTGGGTCAAGCTTTAAACACATTTCAGGATTCAGGGATAATTAAAGTTTCTAGATCTGCTGTCACAGCATCTCAGAGAGTTTGTGGTCTGTGTGTGACACGTACAGACTGTCTGTGATTCAAAGATCATTTAGTCTGCACACATGACATGAACTCTGGAGGATGTTTGAGGTGTTTCCTCTCATCATGTGTCACATCTTCTTTAACCCTGCATGGTCAGGTGAGGTCAGGTGTCCTCCTCAGGTCAGGTGTCCTCCTCAGGTCAGGTGTCCTCCTGAGGTACTCACCATCCGGACTCTCGATGGACTTCAGGTACAGCTCCTTGTATCTCTCAAAGCTGGGGACGTGAGCCTCCTTCTTCAGCTCCTCTGACCCGTGGAACACGTCCTCCTTCGGGACTTTGTCGGGAATCATCTCGTCAGTGGATGAGGAGGTGGTTTATGATCTCAGTGCGCGGTGTGAGCTCTGCGGGATGGAAGTCTGAGCTCTGCGGGATGGAAGTCTGAGCTCTGCGGGATGGAAGTCTGAGCTCTGCGGGATGGAAGTCTGAGCTCTGCGGGATGGAAGTCTGAGCCCTGCGGGACGGAAGTCTGAGCTGCAGCTAGCCGCTAAAGTTCATTCAGACTTCCTTGTTCTGCGGGAGGTTCTGTTCTGTCGTCTGGACCCGACACGTCCAGCTGTGACTGCACAGTAAAGTCCAGGTGAGTTCTGGTGCAGCTCGGCGTGGATGTGGTTGGTCAAAGTCCTGCAGCGCGGACTCACACGCGGACGGACGGACGCGGGTGAGCGGTCCTGCTAGGCTAACGAGGCTAAGCTATCTGTCAGGGATGTGGCTCCTCGCCGCGGCCCTGCTGTGTTAGCTGCACGGACTCACTGCCACCTCGAAGGGTAAGTCAACCGCGTCCTGTCGGTCGGCAGAGAGCCGGGCATGCTGTCCTGGAGGCCGGAGCTGAAGCGTTTGTTCCCGCGGTCACAGTTAGCCGCCGCCGCCGCTGCTGCTGCTTTAGTGTGTGGCGCTGAACGCTGTTTGGCCTGGACCCAGCAGCCAATCAGAGCGCGCGACGCATTCACGTAACGCATCGAAAGCTCAGAATTTAGAGTACTGACAGCGTTTGAATGGGACCTCACGTTGCGTTCAAGTGACGATGGTTGTCGTGAATGTTTATGTGTTATTAAGCTGGGAAAAAAGACATTTCAGCAGAAACACGCCTCAAAATAATATCAGGAATCTTTAATCAACAAAAACTGTTGATATGATTCAGCTTTGTTTATTTTATTTTATTTATTTTATTAGTTCCATCCATAGAGACTTGGCTTGGGAACCGGAAGGTGGCTGGTTCATGTGGTAGCTGGAGAGGTGCCAGTTCACCTCCTGGGCACTGCCAGGCTGCCCTTGAGCAAGGCACCGAACGCCCCACAACTGCTCTGTGCCCATCACTGCACCATCTCTGTCCACATTTGTGTGTGTGCATGTGTGTGTGTGTGTGTATTGATTTTTTGGTTAAATGCATGTAAAACCCCTCTGTTCTTATTATTTATGTAACAATCTACTCATAAGATAAGATAGGCTTTAATGCACTGTGAGAAAACAACCTGCTACATAAGATACAAGATATTTATCTTTTTTTAACGTGTCATTCTGTCTTTAGAAAAGTTTCTGTCACTGTTGTCAAACTCTGCCCTCTGGTGAATACTTCATGTGTCGCAGTTAAATTCAATAAGGGGGAGGAACAAAAAACGTGTGTGTGTGTGTGTGTGTGTGTGTGTGTGTGTGTGTGTGTGTGTGTGTGTGTGTGTGTGTGTGTGTGTGTGTGTGTGTGTGTGTGTGTTCAGACTTATTTCATGTTCACTTTTAGTCTTTCACATTCACAGTTTAGATTCTGCTAAAGTTTTTTGGTCTGTTTGTTTGTTTCATGATAATAAACTTTAGTACTTGTCACATTTAAAGTTCATTGAGGTTCGGTCTGGCAAAGATAATAGAAACAGCCCAAAGCATCGACCAGAAAAGAGAGTGACGCTCTGATGTCACGGCTCTGGACGGCTGAAGGTTAAAGGTCAATCACAGGCTTGGACTGAAGGATCATGGGTAGAACAAGGACGTCTTTGTTTTCTGAGTTTAACATCGAGTTCCTCTGACGTGACGTACACTTCATGTCTGCAGCACGAGAAAAAATAAAGCTAACAGACTGAGCTAACAGCAGCTACAGTTGTCAGCAGGTTACTTCACTGTCCATCATAAACTCTGTAAATCACAGAGAGTTGAGGCGGAGCAGCCGGAGGACATCAGAGGGAAAACCAGAAAACATTTCCTCCATAAAATATGATCCAGTTTCACCAGAATCAGTGAAATAGTTGCTGCTGTGTGACTTAGTGCCGTAAAGCGTTACGTACTTCTCGAAGTTACACAGTGTTTGTAATGTTTTGTGCATAACTCTAATATTTAAAATATAAATAAAACAAAGCAGGCCAGCGGTGACGTGGAAATACTGTTTTATTGTCTGTACCAAACTGGACTGAAGAAAATTTACCAGAGTATAACAAACACATAAAAACAAGAGGAGGAGCAGAGGGGCTCGGGCGGCGCTCGGCCCACAGTGGACTCGCTTATCGGCACTGATTGTTGAGACAGAGCGAGAGAGGAAAAGGTCAGAGGTCAAGACAAACCGCCAGCGTTACCGTTAAAGCCAAGAGTTCACTCTGCTCAGACGTTTTCAGCCAACACACACAAACCTGCACGAACCTCCACGGCAGCATGGACGCTCTTCATTTAAATCAGGCAGATCTGAGAGATCTGGGTCTCACAAACCACTGGATTACAAAAGAAAATGTAATCTGATTACTTTTAAATTACTTCAAATTTAAACATGAAAAATGTTGAATATTATTCTAAAGAAAAATGGACAAATCGTTTTATTTTCTTTCTTCAAACATCTTCAGTGCTTTGAACCTTCATCTTCACTCAACACTGATGGTTTTTCTCCCATGTCCACAAGTTTTACCGTATTTTAAAAACTCTAATCAAAGATGTAATCAAGTAATCCTCGACTATGTAACAGTAAACTAATTACACGCTTCCAGATGTAATCTGGGCTCATTAGTTCTTTTCTGTGTGAGGCCACCTGAGCTCGTTCACGTGTGTGTGACTGAAAACTTTGAACACCTGCAGAGTTTCATATCAAACAGTCCTTCTCAGTTCACGCTTACATTAACACGTCTTTACTACTTTCTCAACACACAACTTGGAAAACCTTCAGCGGCTGGTCGTGAAAGCATCTTGAGATCACAGTAACAGACTGTTGGGGAGCTCGGGGAGGGAGGAGGAGGAGGAGGTTACATTGGCACTGGGTTGAGTACAGAGGCCACGATGTAAAGGGGGACGTCTGCTCCCCTTTAACATTGCATAACAACAACAAAAAATAGCACTTGTTCACCGAGGCTCCACGGCACACTCGTCAGAACAGCTCGCCACATGCTGATGTTCTGTTGAAGCAGCTCGGAGAGAGAAGAGGAACTGTTGACAGTGTGCGTCCGTCCTCAGTGTGCTACGATTTGTCTCGCCCAACAAACGACAACGGTTTCACACCCCGAGAAAGAGCGTCAGGAAGTTTGTAACAGCTCCTGACGAGTCAGAGCGTTCGCGGTTAACACGGCGCGTTTATTCAGTTTGAGCTGAAACTCATTTTTTTCTGATTTACATGATCTCTGTTTTTAACACTTTAAAGATTAAAACAGATGAAAACGATTCAATAACGCTCATTAAGATCTGAGGAAGTTTTAGTTCAGAGTAAACGTGGTCAAAGATGGTCCTGACTCTTGTCGCGTTGCGTCTGAACTTCAGCACATCGGATTCAAACTGAAACCATCTGAAAGCTTCGACTCAGCGTGAAGTTACAGCTGCTTCAGATGAACCGCAGAGCGAACGAGCCCTTTATCACAGACAGTGTCCCAGTTTCTGGCACCAACTCGTGTTAAATTTAGTCAGATTTTATATTTGCTCCGATACTTTTGAGTCAACAGCCCTGTGAAGTGTTGGGCCCTCGGATCACGGGTTGACTCGTCGGCTGAGTAAAACTGGCTACGAGTCCGATAACAGTCGAACCAAACTGATGTGAAACCTCTGGGGTTAAAGCTGCCGGTCAATCAGAACACCACTGCGAGTGGAATTAGAGATCCAGTGTGCTGGAGGAGACTAAACCAAAACATGTTTCCGCACCTCAACAAACTCATTTCAGATTCAAATCTTTGGAGAAAAACAGCATACGCTTTGAAAAAGGAAGGTTTAGAATTCAAAGTTTAGATCAGTTGAAAATATATTTTTTTAAACGTAACACCCGAGCACCCTTCTCTGATTTTAGTGCAACATCCAAACCTTTTTCCACATGGCAGTGTATGGTAAAGGCGCGTGAGCTCTGCCGACTATCCAATCACGTCGCTACATTTAAATACTAAAAGATCTGACGAGAGCCGCTCGGTCAGCGATTCGGATCTACAGAATAGATTCAGTAAATCTGCAGAAAGAAAAAAGAAACAAAGAAATCATCAGAAATCTTTGAATTAACCTCAGCTGGCAGCAGAAACAGTTTGATGGAAGACAGGCGGCCTGCTGCGCCCCGACACATCCGAGCGTTCGTCCAAAAATACCTCCAATGTTTTGTTTATTTTCAGAACACATAAAAATGACTAACAGTACAAACATTCGCCCCAAAACAGCAGAAACTTACATTTAAGTAAAATGTAAAAAAAAAAGAAAAAAAAAAAGGTTTGAATAAGGCCATCGATAAAGTTTTACTTGCTGCTAACAGGGTGTCGCTTCAAATTACATTTCTACAGAGTACAGTGGAAAAACTGGTCTCAGATTAGATCCACAGATACAATATTAGTATTAAAACTGGTCAAACAGAAGAGGGGGAGACACCTGTTGCAATCACAAAAAGGATTCAGCCTCAGCGTGGCAGACGTCAACTCACTGATCCCAAAATAAAAAAACGAGTAACCGAGTGACGTCGAATCCACCTGACGAAGGAACCGAAGTGCTGGAGCTCACAGTGCTCGTCACGCGGCCGGTCTTCAGGAGCTGGTTTCTTTTAATGGCTGGGGCTGATTTAAGGGCCACTGGTGTAAGGAACAGTGCACGCGCCTTAAAAAGACCAAACGTACAAAAACCGTGTGACGCGTTCTGAGAAGAGGAAGCTGAGACGTGAACACCAAGGTCTGATTTCAGGTCTGTGAGGGGTGAAACAAAAACTCAACCGAAAGAGAAAACTAATGTGGAAAGTTGAGAGCTTGACTGACAGGTGCCCAAAAAAAAACAAAAAACAAACAGTAAGTAAAAAAGTAAAATGGAGTGTGGGGGAGAGGAGGGACAACGTGATGAGACAGTGGCATACATTTACAAAATAAGCTCCTTTGAAACTGAACAGGACTGAACCAAAAAGGCGTAGAGAAGACCCGACCGCGGCCTCGTCCCAGACTAAACCCTGAGCCCTTCAGCGTGCACGCCACATGGTCGGTTTGCTCGGAAACTCGTCGGCTACATACGTGTGTGCGGCAGCTCGCTGCTGCTTCGATTTGACCGACCTCAAAAAGCGTAACTCATCCATAGCTGGACTTAAAAATCGGGGACTAGCTGGTCAGATTTTGGTTCTTCTAGTCGTGAATGTTTTTCCTCCAAACGATTAAAATTCAGTGTCGACAGGAGAGGCACAGGAACAGGAAGCAAACCGCCGGGGTTAGTTTGGGACAAGGCGAGCGGTGACGCGACAGCCGGGTCTTCCAGGAGGTTTCTTCACGTTTGATTTGTTTCAAATTGATTTTTAAACATACGACCAAACGCACACGCGCGCACACACGTATACACACACACACACACACAGAGAACATCACCGTGTTTGTCACACTCAAGTCCATTACAAAAACCAGATATGTACTGCTTGATCTGGTTTTGGGAAGGATGGGGGTTCAGGTGAGGGTTCGGGTGGAGGGGGGGGGTGGCTGGGGTTCTCGCAGACTGACAGGTGTGTAGGAAGAAGAGGCAGTGACCGAGGCTTTGTTGATTATTGGTTAAAGATGTTTGAAGAGAAGGAGCTGTGCTGTAGGGCAGCTGAAGGCTACAGGAAGAAGTCCAGCAGGTGTTTAGGGAGGAGGGGGAGGAGGAGGGAGGAAGGGAGGAGGAGGGCGAGGAGGGAGGAGGGGAGGCCACAAGTCGAGATCAAGTTTGGCGCTGGATATAAAACCAAACTGGCCGTCTTGGCTTGAGGAAGGATCTCGAGGTGGTTTGGAGACCAGGGCGTCTAAGTGAAAAGCTGCTGCAGTCTTGAATATTAAAACTCCTCCTGCTCCTCCGCATCCGGTATGACGAAGCCCTCCTGAGAGAGACGAGGAGAGACGAGGAGACAAGGAGAGACGTGAATGAAGAGACGGGGCGGGACAAAACCAAAATAAAAAACATTAAGCTCAGGTGACGGTGTTTCAGTTTAGACTCATTAAATAATTAATAACAGACTGTCAGTAAACTCAAGATTACAACTGTGACTCATCAGTTCCTCAGCTGCTGCACTTCAAACTGATACTGCAGTACTGTGTGGAGGCAGCAGGTGTAGTACTGCATACAGTACACACCTCTAAACATGTGTCTGTATACTTGAAGCTGGACATTTAATTTGATCCTAGCGTGTCCACCAGAGAGCGCCGACAAACACCTTCAGTAAAACTAACTGAAGTAATCTGATTTCTTTGAGTAAAATTACAGTTACATGAACTTGAATATTGATCCAGACGTTTGGATGATGAAATATATTTCTGTCTGTGTAACTTCTCGTGTTGTCTGCAGAGCTGCTCTCGGGCTCGGCGAGCGGCCGCATGCCATTCCTCTGCAGGAATCCACGAAGGCATCGGCAGTTGTTAACAGCCGAGCAAATGTGCTTTAATCTGGTGCTGAACTCCCACAGATTATATAACACGCAGGATATTTCAAGAAGACGGCTGGAGAGGGCAGCCTGTCGCACAGTCCTTTTCAAAATAAAACACCAAAAACAGAGGAGACATCACAGACTTACAGATTAAATTACGGCGGCTCATTATCATGGATTAACTCACGGATGAACTCACATCTGTGGCGTAGAGGATGTCTATGATCCTCTGCAGCGTGGGGTCGCCCTCGCCTTCCTTCTCCTGGCAAATCAGCTCGATGTTCCGCAGCTTACCAAAATAAAAGTCTCTCTCCTTCTCCATGTCCTGAATGGTGGATTTCAGGATCTCCATCTGTGGAAAAACAAAAGTTATTTTCTCTTTTCAGTCGTCACCTTATGGAGCTGGATTTTATCTTTCCTCTCGCCGATGTGCTGACCTCATTCAGGAGCTCCGCCCTCTCCTCGTCGCCGCCGCCCATCCCCGGCTTCCTCGCGCTGACGTTAGCCAGCTTGGGTGCTACCTTCGCCACTGGTGGCCTCTGAGGAGCTGAACAGACGAGGAAGACGAGGTCAGCAGGGTCCGACATAACCCATGGCCCGGGGCCAGTAAAAGTACATGCAGGGCAAGTTGATTGGCCAGTCACGGGCCCGTTTCAGGAAACATGGCATCGATGCTCGATACTTGAAGAGTAAAAATCATTTACTGTGTATGGTGGCGGACAACCCGGCTGCCGGTCTGCTGAACGTTTGGGCGAGACGGGCTACCGCTGAGCGTCAGCAGCAGGTGACTAAACTGATCAACGCTGCCGACCACACAATTAATCTGAGCAGCGTTCGTGTCTTTCGAAAAGACGGTCGCTCAGTGTCGACGTCGGGTCCCAGTATTGCTCCGATGTAACGTCGAAGGTGAGTTAAAGTTCAAAACTAAAACTTACAAATGTGTAGTGTGTAAATTTGCTCATACTGTTTAGATCCAAAACAATCATACCTGCTTACAGATTCGGCTGTGGCTTCAGCCTTCGTCAGAGCTGTCAAAGCGTCTTGTAACGTGTCTCCCACATACCTGGGACACAGATCTCCACCGGTGGCGTGGGGGCGGAGGACGGGCACGGTTGGGGAACTTTATTTTGAAAGGTTTCCTGTCCCTGTCAGCTGTTTTAAGACACGTCACACCAAGACGCTTTGACAGCTCCGACGAAGGCTGAAGCTACAGCAGGTATGATTACATCCTATCCTTACTTACTTGTCTGATCACAAGAAACTAAAACTATTTTTCAGGTTTGGAAATGTCTGGAGGGTCCAGGCCTTGAGCACTTTAACTCCATGTCTGTGGTGGACAGGTGGCTCGCAGCAGCACACACAAACCTTTTTTCCTTTCACTGTTCTATGTGATTGTGTTCTACGGCATGCGTTCTTAGTTATTGACATTAGAAAGAGGAATTGAAACTGAAATGTGTAAATTGTAAAATGTAAATGAAATTAATTTAATAAATTAAAATTTAGCTTAAAAAAAAAAAAACATTTTTGCCAGTGAAAATACCCGAGGGGCCCGAGGGGCCAGTAGGGAAAATGTCATGTTGAGCCCTGGTCAGTAACGCCCTGCATCATAATTCAACATCAGCTTCAAACTGTTTGACCAACCGGAGCTCGGACCTTGACCGAGGGCCTTTTTAGGGGGCTTGTTGAGCGCTGACGTGGCAGAGTTGGGGACGGGCATGGCGTCCTGGCCCTGCCTCGCCTCCACTGGGTCGTACTCCTTCCCGTCGTAGTTGGCGTCGAAGAACTTCTTGAACCACTGGACGAACTCAAAGTTGTCCTGGAACTTCCCCTTCACCAGTTTGTCTACTGGAATGATCTGAAAGCACGACGAGAGAGACAAAGAGAGATGGTCAGGACCGGGATGGAACCTCACGCCGACAACACGTCCGTCACATAGATTATGACTTACGTACATGTGGTTATTATAGTTTAGTTCTGTACTTTGGGAACAGGACAGGAGGTATCGTGTTAAGGAGACGGATATCTGCTTAAAGTCTTGTAGCAGCTTGTAAGAAGATGGATGGATGAAAAGCGTGAATGAGATCTATGATGTGGAACAGTTCACCCGCAGGAGAAGTTTCCACGTCAGCGATGAGATCGACCCGGACTGAACGGGTTTTATTCTTTTACATTCAGTAATTTAGCCGACGCACAGAGAAGAGAAACGAGGGTACGCTGGTGCAACAGGAAGCACCGTGACGCCGACTTAAAGAGCTGCTGGACTTTATGCGTGGACTGTGAACGTTCGTTTAACTCGGAGCTGGTCAGCTGCAGCGAAAACAGAGCAGCAGTCGGTGTGGGAGGCGGCGGCTCAGCGGTAAACTCCATGACTCAGCAACAGACGCTGACATCATTGAACCAACGAGGACAAAGTCCGCGGCGCAGACACAATGGGGGCTCGGATTATGAGCTGATGTGACCGATCCGTGGAGTTATAATGATGACCGGCCGGCAGGAAGGAAGCATGAATAAATTACGGAGGCTTTATGTCGAGCTGCTGCATGCTGCGAGAACAAATGACGACTAAGATCAGCCAGGCCCTTTATAATGAGGCTGTGACCGTTTCTGCACCGGGTTCAAGGGCACAAACACACCTGAAACACCCGGCCTGGTGTTTCAGGTGTGTTTGTGCCCTTGAACCCGGTGCGTGAGTCGTCCCTTTGTGACAGACGAGCTAACAGAGCGCTGACAAAAAAAGATGAGTCATGATTAGAGGCCGCTCAGCTGGCTGGGAGGGGACGACTGAGTCTCAGTTTGCACATCGAGGAGCGACGGTGAGGTCACTCTGAAAACATTTCAAGACAGCTCGTCTGTTCTTCTTCTTACTCAACTTCTGAGTTATTAGACGTGATCTTTTCTTTATCGAGGTCCCGCGTGTGTGTCAAACTAATCAAAGCGCTCACTAATCTCCAACGATCAGGCGACGTGATTAATGTTCCCCCGCTTTCAGAGCTACTCATGCCCGCTGTGGTTGAAGGTGTCCCACTTCCTGCGGCTTCTCCACAATAAAAGCGGGAAGGTTTTTATTTTCAGATTTTTTTTTCTATTTGTATTACTTGTGTCCAAAAAGAGTGAGCAGACATGGGTAACAAGATTTTTAAACGGACAGACACACGTCTAGTTTTCAGTTTTTTACATATTTATCACAGTGTAGTCTTTAAGTATTTCCTTTTTATAAGTCCAGTCATCAGTCGCTCACCTGTGTAGTGATGACTCGTCATAATCATCTGATCTCGTATCTGTGTCAAAGTGTCTCCATACTTTGATCATTAGTCATCCTGTCTGCATTTGTTGGGTCAGTCAGTCAGTGAACATTTTAGTGCAGCAGCTGTCTCTAACATGAGCTGAGACGATGAGCGGTGATGTCGTGATATTTTACAGAGATCTTAATTCTGCCACACGTTGATCCGATTTAAAATGTTCGGCTTCACGCGCTTTATTTTCTTTAAATCCTTCAGATTTTGAGTAAACGTTCAAATATCAAAAGGCAATGACAGGTTTCTACACGTGTCCATGTAATAAGTTACTCACTTTGTCGACTCCCATCTTTTTGAAGGAGACCTGCAGAAGCTTGAAGTTGTGGATGTATTCATGCTCCAGCTTGGCACCAAATTTAACTTTCTTCAGAGGCACAGAGTTTGGAAACAGCATGTCCATGAACTGGCAGTAGGCAGCACCTGGACCAAGAAAACAAGGCAAAGAATCACATCACGTCGAACGTCTGCGATCACAACATGTAGAGAGAGAAACAGACACTTCTAAATTTAAACATCAGAGACTGAAAAGCTTCGCTCGGCTCTTTCTATTTTTGTCGTTTGTACAGAAGAGACAAAAAAAAATCTGACTGATTGAGCCTGGAGGATAAAAACACTTCGAGCTGCAGCAGCTCTCATCTTCTGACTTTTGTCTCGTGTGGTTTTGGCCTGAATGTTTCTGCTGATCACGACAAAGCAGCTCATCATTAGCACGTCACTCAGCAGCTCTCTGCAGCTGCGTGTTACATTACCTTTAACTACTTTCTAATATCGTATAATGCGTGTAGCTCCAGCTGACTGACACATCTGTCCAGCACAGATCACAGCGAGCTGTGCCGGCATGATGCTGTGCTGACACACTTTTTAATCAAACACACACACACAAAACACTGGAGGTTTAGATATTAACAAGCCAGACAGACAACACGTGTGTGCACGGGCAGAGGGGCGTGAAACAAAAGAGTGAGAGAGTTACCAGCTGCTCCGGGGCTTTGGCCGACGGGATGATTGAGCGGCAGACGGATTAAAACCGACAGTGAACTCAGCTCGGGACGCCGCCAGACTCACTCTTTGAAAACTTTGTTTGGATTTTTCCGAACCTGTGATTGATGCTCGAGGTCCGAGCAGCCTGTTACCATCGAATATGTATAAACCTGATGATGATCTGCAGGAGGCAGAATGTGCACACAGCTTGTGTTTGTCTGCGTTTAGATCGCACATGTTCTCTGGATCATGTTTCTATCCGGGAGCTGACACACGCGGGGTGTGGTGGTGTGGTTGTGTGGTTGAACCTCATCTCACCTGTTCACCTGCTGGCAGGATTCAGACAAAGTCGATGAGTTAACCACGTTACACCACATAGTTTGTTATTCTTTAACCGTACCTGACGAGACTCTGGGTGTTTTGGTTTGAACGAGCCCAGTTAGCCTGTTTTTTTTAAATCGACAATGGTCTCTACGTGATCTTTAAAGCACGCCGAGCAGCTGATGTGCTGAATCAGGACAGCTCACGTTAACTTGTGACAACGCATCTGACTTTTTAAGACACTAAACAAAAGAACGGTTTGATCGAAGTTCTCCTGGATTCTGTTTGATGAAGCTTTCTCCGTGTTCCTCTGGTCCACAACACCAGTGAAGTCACACACTCATGTAAAATATCTTGCGTGCTACACATTTCCCGTCATGGATCTGTTTCAGGAGCTCGGTCGCCTCCTCGTCAGCGGATCAGAACTTCTTACCTGAACACAACATTTCTATCTTGGTGAGGTTCATCTGTAGAGACTCGTTGATCCACACCAGCATGTCGTGACGACTTAAGTTGTCGCTGGTCACTGAGGTTGAGTACACGTTCACAGCCATGGTCGGTCACCTGATGACACAGAGAACACACACACAGCTGTAAACTCGACCGGATGATGGACACAAACTAACTGGTCACAGCTGCAGGCTGAGAGCATGTTAGATTAATTATTATGAGGTATTTTCACCATAAACTGCAGAACTCAGAGACACACAGGAAACATCTGCGTGTGTTACTTCAGGAATAATTCTAATAATTTACTCTTTACTCTGTGGGAGAACTGAGGCTGAAGCTAAGACAACGTTTCATCTGCAGAGTTTTTCGAAGCACCGAGCTGACATCCTTAAAATCATTTTTTCTGTTTCAGACTCAGAATATTCAGATTAATGTCACAGAAGACAGAGAGGCAGCAGATGTTCATGTTTGAAGCTTGTAAACTGATATTTTTGCTTAAAAAAATTGCTTTAATTATCAAAATATTTGTCAAATAATATCTAATTCATTAATCAACTAATCGTTTCAGCTCTGGGAAACAATAAAACAATGCACAAGGCATTCAGATTTTAATCCAATCACCAGAGAAAACCAGTCTGAACCAAAGATTCTGGCAGCTTCACGTCTCGTTCAGGATTTTCCTGAAACCTTTAAACAGGGCGAGCCTCCGGTTTGAGCGCTGCACTGGCTGCCACCGATCAATCAACACCCAGCGCTTAAGACGAGCCTGTGGACACACCCAGATATTCTGACATGCAGAACAATACTCAAACTGCGAACCAGACCCGGGTCGTACATCAGCCGATGACAGCATGACAGAAAACCAAAAAGGAAATATAAAAGTGATGTGATCTTTACAGACATATCTGTAACAACAGAGTCCATGAGGCCTCCACAGCCCCGGCTGGGACTCCTCGCAGGTCAGACCAGGCCAGCCACAGCTGAAAGTCAGAGCTGGACTGGGCTTTAGTCCAGGATGTAGTCCGCTACTGTACGACTGGTCCTGGTTCACGACTTCACATCTGAATCTGTGATCAGGTGACCCTCAGTGCAGGGCAGGCTGTTCGTTATTCAAATAAACCTGTTGCTATCAAATATAATCTGCTCCAAGCTGCTCACATGTTAGAATGTTCTCCCTTTCTGTGTGTTATACCGTTGTAAATAAAATATATTCACATTGGGGACTATTTGTGGGATGAAACAGGCTCGTCTGTTGGATATTAATTAAAATAAATCAGGTGTTTCATATGTTTAACAGCCTAATAAATGCTTTAAGGAATATTTAAGTTATTTTTCATGTAAAAACTATGAAAAATCACATCATTTTCTCATTTCTTTCTGTTTTTATGGTTGTAAATAAAACTCTCGTCTGTTGGTTATTTTATAAAATAAATCAAAATAAATCAGGTGGTCTTTCACCTGTTTCATATGTTTAACAGGCTAATACATGCTTTTTGGAATTTGTTATTTTTCATGTAAAAACTATAAAATATCAGGTAATTTTCCCTTTTTTCTGTTTTATAATGCTGTAAATTCAATATATTAATTGTATGGGAATAAACCATGAGCTCAAATGTGTCTCATTTTATAGAAATGTCAAATTAAAGGGTCAGATTGTCAATAATAATAATAATAATTATTATTATTATTATTATCTGGAGCTCCTCACGGTGACTAACGTTAGCCTGCTGCTAGCTGCTAGCGCCGCAGGGCCCGGCTGAGCTAACGGTTAGCGGCTTAGCTTAGCTTAGCTCGGCTAACGGAGCCGTTACCGGACAAACCGCCGCCCGCCGCACCGATTTCAGTCCGCCGCAGACTCGCTTCTACCGCTAACTGAATGAAAAAATTCAAAAAGCGTAGCTACCGTTAGCTTCGTTTGTCGTCAATGGCTAGAAGCTAACACCGGTGAGTCGGTTCACCTCACCCCGGACATGGAGACGCTACCCCCGGCCTGAAACCAGCCAGCGCACCGCCGTGCTAAGGCTAGGCTAGCTGCGGTTAGCTTGTTGTAATGTTTCATGCGACACACCTTTTTTTTTAATTAAAATTAAACTAACGGTCACTAACGGTTTTTTTATTTTTAAATAATTAATTAGATAAAAACGAGCCTCGCCCGAAGCGGCTGACGGAGAACCGGGACGCAGCCCGGCGGGTCCTGCCAGTCACGGCTAACGCTCCGCCCGAGCTAACGGCGCTGTAGCGGCTCCTGTGACCGGCCGCGGGGCTTCACATGCCGGGCAGAGGAGGCTGAGTGACGCCGGGCCTGGACCTACCTGCAGCGGATAGACTCTCACAGTTGTCGGGCTCGGTTGTCTGGTGTTCTCCGGTGTCTCTCTCCGTCATAAAAAGACTCTTCTGCTTTTTTCTTCTGCTTCACTTCACGTTCACTCTACCGGCAGCGGAAGAACCGATTCGATGACGTCAGGGCGTAACGGGTAACGCCTAAACGTAACGTAACGACGGCTGACGCACCGGAAATTCAAAACTTATTAACAAAATAAAACAAACCAATAATTAATAACTGAAGTGAACTTTTGTGTATTTTATTTATATTATATACTGTATATATTATATACTGTCAGCAATAAAATAAAGTAGTTTAATTTATTCTAAACAGAATATACCCTGAGGGTTTGGATATAATATGAATTAACTAGGTGATTTCTGTCTGATCCACTACTACATGTACACTTTATCACGTTTATATTATTTGCACACAAAAACATTTCATATTTTAGTTTTTTAATGATAATCTGTTCGTTACAGACAACATAAGGCTGCATTTTTTTATTTAATAATTGTGTTTTTGTGGTGATTGTACCAAGACGCTCCACACGAAGACACAACAAGTCTTTCCTACCTGTGAGCATCTGTCTTTACAACTCCTCCTCAAAATATCACACACTCCAAGTCAAGTCCAGTAGCTATTGAACTGGCTTGTGCAATACATCAGTGAAATCTTCCTCACATGCAGACTGCAATTTAACAATCAGTGTATTCTCTGTATAGTCTCTCAAATACTAAATTCTTTAGAATGTTTTAGATTTACATATTACATAGTTACTTGGTTTTTATTTAACTGTTATTTGTACATGTGTGTATATAGTGTTAAAATAAGATATTGTATAGTGTTAAAGTTTTGTTTTCTTGCTGTCACTTAGTGTCTCACTTGCCGTTCGGGAGCTGCTGTAACAAAAACTATTTCCCTGCATTCATTTGCAGAAAAGAAGTTGCAATACAATTTGATATGACAAGTTGAGACAGACTTTAATGATCCCACACCTGAGAGGTTCACCTGTTACAGCAGCTCGTAAATAAGACATGAAGTCATGAAGGGGGCGGTCCAGGACAGAGCTAGACCTCTTGACCAGTATTTGAGTCTTTTCCCCACATAGAATAATGCAGATGCTACCACAGTGTCATAGAAAGTGTTAGATTGATTCAGTGTTCTGTGTTCAGTCACAGTTTGTGTTTGTCTGAAGCTGGTTCACACTTTAAAAACCTGAACAACAAAACACAAAACATCAGCTGTGGGACAAAATCAAAGAAACCTCTTTTCTTTTATTCGTCTCATCAACAGTCCTGAGTCAAAATCTACCAAAACATTTTTTGGTAGTTTGTTAGAGTCTCTTAGACACAAGTAAAAATATCAGTTATGATTCAGACATCAACGAACGCTGTCGGAGGTTTGATAATGTTTCCATTTCATCATTAATCAACTATCAGTTTGGCTTCGTTGGCATTAACCACAGCACGTTAGAGACTTGAGAGTCTACGTGTGATCACAGCTTCGTTGGTGTAAAAGTGGCAGTGCACACACACACACACACAGAGCAATAACAATCAATTCAATTTAATGTGTCCTCGTTAATTACACACACTAGTTTTTTAAACTACTGTACATTTTCAGTGTTTTCTCCTCTCAAACATGAGAGGAACACAGTGAGGCGTTTCAAACTAAACTGTATGACACTAAACATGGATTTCCTTCAACGTGAACAGGATTGTTTAAAAAAAAAAAGGTAAACAAAAATCTCACATATGACCTGCAAATATGAACATTTAAGTTAAATACTGGTGAGACAAACACAAACAGCCTGAAGGAAATCAGCTAAACTTGAGATACCATCATCAGCAAACAGCAACGTTCACTCAGATTTCACCTGCTCTCCTGCAGAATTAATCAGTTGAACACCGTCACATATTATTCTACTCTTTAGCCTTCCAAGCTGGAATGAGTTGGCGGAGAACTTCAGGAGGACAAACCAGCAACTCGAAGGAGAATAAGCCACCATTTTGACAGAAGTAACTTCAGTGCATACCAGATCCCAGAGCTCCTCTGGCAGTGATCCACAAAGGCCTGATTGTCAGAGGACACTGCAAAGAGAAATTATGCCCTATACATACACAACTCCACAGGGACCTCCTCTATCTCAGCTGCTGCAGCTCTGGAGAGGCAGGGGAGGAAGGGGGGGTGGAGGTGGTGGACGTGGTCACAGGAACAGGAACCACCTCGCAGGCAAAGTAGTCCTTGAGGGGAGCGAAGAGGTGACGGATAACCTGCACGCTCCAGGACTTCGCCAGCACCTTCTGCCTCTGCTGCCGGCTCATGTTCCTCACGTCAGTGTAATGTTTGGGGAAACCAAAGATTCTGGTGACCAATGACAGAGAAGAAGTCGTGTGTCAAGCAGGGAGCACAGACACAGACACACACACAGACACACACACAGACACAGACACAGACACAGACACAGACACAGACACAGACACAGACACAGACACAGACACAGACACACACACACACACACACACACACACACACACACACACACACACACACACACACACACACACACACACACACACACACACACACTTTAAGTATGACATCTACCTTTCTATCTCTGTGATCCAGAGGTTTTCCTCTTTGCCTTTCTGGAGGATGGGCAGCTGAAACACTTTGCCCTGCTTCAGAGAGTTTAAGTTGCTGGTGATCGTCCTCACCTTCGTGACCTGGAACACAAAACAACACGCTGAGTGACTGATCGGACCTTGATGAACATTTTTTAATCATAATAGTTTAGAGTTGCAGTTTTCAGTCACTGACCCTGGCTTCTCTGCCGATCTCTAAACAGTCCTGCAGAGTCAGCTTGTCGCCCGGGGACGGCGCGATGGGCCTGAAGGGAGATAAACAGCGAAAAAACAGAAGTTACAAGAGTCACAAGATGAAGAAACAACAAAGAGGGAAGTAAAACAGGCAGACGACAACAGATACAAGGAAGGAGGTGTACAAACCATTAAATATATAACGTCAATGGTAATGACACTTTTACTGAGATCCAGGGTTCCCACACCTTTTTCATGAACAAATTCAAGCACTTTTCAAGCACCTTCAAGCACCAGTTTTTCCATTTTTCCAGCACCTTTAAATAGGTAGCCTACTAGTTGTGTTTGCCATGATGGTCATGGGAAGCGCAGCGGTGCCACTGTATGGCATAATAATATGGGTCTAATTAGCATTATTGCATATGGTGGTAGATTGACTGTTTGGATTTTTAACTAATTGTGAAATTTCAAGCATTTTCAAGCACTTCACAAAAAATTTAAGCATTTTCACAACCTTGAAAACACTGAATTGAAATTCAAGCATTTTCAAGGAATTCAAGCACCCGTGGGAACCCTGGAGATCACTGCTGGTTCTACACGTCACTAATAAAACTGAGTTGTAAATAAACATCTATGGACGCTTAGCTGGGTCATCAGTGACCTCATTGAGTATTTCGAACATCTCTCAGGTGGCCCACCTGAGGTTCATGACGCCTCAGCTTGTGCCCCAGCAGCATTTATCCACGGATCCGCTCTCTTTATCCAGAGCCACTTAGAGGCTCTGCTGCCTCTGTGTTGTTCCGGATGGCCCTTCTCCTTCTCCTGTGATGCCCAATGCCTCTGCACCCTACCTCCACAGGCCAACACCTAGCCTTCCAGCCTTGTCTGTGGCAGTCGTTGACTAGGCCGTCATATTTTCCCCTCTTTGGCTCAAAGGCCTCCACCATTCGCTCTTCCCACGGCACAGTGAGCTCCAGCATGATGACACTCTTTGTTGCCTCGGACACCAAAACGATGTCAGGTCTAAAGATGGTCTTAGCAACATGCTGGGGGAACTTGAGTTGGCTGCCCAAGTCCACTGACGGCTGCCAGTCCTGTGCAGTGTTGAGAAGCCCTGATGTTGCTCTTGGTGTTGTACTTGGCTTCTTCCCCAGCTCTGACGAAGTTGATGGCTCTCTTTGTGGGTCTTGACCCCACTATAGATTCTCTCTGCGATGGTCTTGAGCACCTGGTCATGACGCCATTGGTAACAGCCATCCCCCAGAGCTTTTGGGCAGCAACTCAATAAGTGCTCAAGGGTCCCCTTTCTTTGGCAAAGAGGGCATGCTGGACCTCAGCAGTGCAAGTTGGAAGGGCTGAGAGTACATCGTAGACGGCCTGGACTAAGAACTTGATGTGGTGTGGCTCTGCCCGCCAAAGGTCAGTCCACGGGATCTTCCTCTCTGCAACTTGCTCCCATCTCGTCCAGGCGCCTTGCTGTCTAATTCCCACTGCTCTGCTGGTTTTCTCCTCCTCGACCACTGCTCTCACCTCATTCTGGACTAGTTGCCTCCACTCCTTTCCCCGAGCCTTGTCAAAACGGGGGGATGCTATGTTTCCTAGACCCGCCCTTCCTCTGGCCACTTTACTGTAGCCAGGATTCTGCCTGCTCCACTGCAGCCTCTGCTCTCCATTTCCTGCCAGTCTTGACTGCTACTCCTGCCCCAGATACTTTTGGATCCACTGAATTGCGGAATTGCAGCACCTCCCTTGCACGCAAGACCTTGAACTCCGCCTCAATGGATTTCAAGGGGAGTGTCAGTTTGCAGGTTCTTCCATAGAGAGCGATGCTGCTTAAGCTCCTCGGCAGTCCTAACCATCTCCTCAGGTAGCGACTGACTCTCCTTTCCAGATCTGAGATGGTAGTGATCGGAAACTCATAGAGGAGCATTGGCCACAGTATCAATGGCCTAATCCCGTGTTGGTAAATCCATGCTTTGAATCGTCCTTGGAGGCCTGTCTTGTCCACATCCTTCAGCCATCCCTCCAGCTCTTCACAGGTGTTCTTGATGGAGGCTGAATCCCTGAGGCTGCTGTCGAAGAACTTTCCCAAGCTCTTTATCGGCTTCTCAGAGATGGTGGGGATTGGTGTTCCTGACATTGAAAAGCAAAACTTGTCTGCTACTCTGCCCTTCTTCAAGACCAAGGATCTTGACTTTGTTGGCTTGAATGACATCCTGGCCCATCCCATGAGCTTCTCCAGCCCCGTCAAGATCTGCCTCCAGGCACTGACTTGGTGGTCACTAAGGTCATACATGAAGGCACGGATAGGCGGTTGGCGGATCCCAGATTTAGACTTGGGACCTCTGCACTCTGGTTCTGCCGATTTCACCAACATGTTAATTGCTAGAGCGAACAAGACCACTGAGATGGTGCAGCCTGTGATGAATTCCACCTCCAATCTGTGCCACCTAGATGTTGATCCTGCTGAGACCCTCAGGCTGAAATCACCATAGTAATCCAGGATGAGCTCTCTTACTGCAGCTGGAACATGGTGCCTCTCCAGTGTTTCGAGGACTGATCTAACCACAGCACCACCAGAACGCCCTTGTTCTCCTTTGCCTCTCTGAGGAGCTGAGTGACCACGCCAGTGTGCTCTAAGCATCCTGGTAGGCCGGGGATGCCACCCTTCTGCACGGAGGTGTCGGTGTATTCATTCTTGAAGAAATCAGTCAGTCGCTTAGCTACAATGCTGAAAAAAATTCTCCCTTCGACGCTGAGCAGCGAGATTATTCTGAACTGGCTGATCATCTTGGAGTCCTCCTCTTTAGAGATCCACACTCCCTCTGCAAACCGCCACTGCTGTACTGTTTTCCCTCTTCTCCAGATGAGCCTCAAGATCTTCCAAAGCCGGTGCAGCAACTTGGGACAGTGCTTATAGACCTTGTAGGACGTTCCGCTTGGTCCTGGTGCTGACCTGGACCTTGCTTTCCGCACCACCTCCTGAACTTCTTTCAGTAGTGGCTTCCTCAGGTCGAAGGCCTCAGCAGGCTCTGGCTGTCCTATTACAGCCTTGCACTGTCCTAGCTCTTGGTCTCGGGTGGGTCGCTGAACGTGTCGTGGAGGTGTTGGTCGACTTCCTCCTTCAAACAGGCCAGGCATAGTCTGAAGCATCTTCTCAACATCTCCTTTGGCTGTTGCTTCCAGCACCTTGTCCACATCCTTGTCAAACTTCTTCCACTCTGCTGTTTTAGGCTTGGGGCCATCTGATCCTTCTCTTCTCAGACTGCGTGTTCGAAAGGACTGCTGGCACCACTTGGAGGCTCTGGGCTCTGTGGGGTGCTCGGGCCCGGCTCCTCCTCTGTCTCACCAGGCTCTAGACCTGTGCATTGTGGTGCTTGCAGTCGCTCCTTACATTTCATCCTAGTTTGATGGATCTTCAGGCCCTTCTTATTCTTGCAGATCTTTCCGCACAAGCACTCTTTACTTGTTGACATTTGTCCATTGCTGTTGTTCGTTAACCATGAATCTGTCCGGCTGGGGTCCAGCTGAGGGTATAATTCCTTTCTTTGTTCCGTAGAGTAATTAACCTGTTATAATTCAGGATTAAATGAAGGTCTCACCTGCTCATGCCCGGGATGTTTCCCCAGAAGTAACGCGCTCGGTGAGCCGGGCTGAGTTTGACCGCGTCCACCAGCACCGGGTTACACTGTGTGCACGAACCAGACAGAACACGCTCAGGACATGTTAGTCAGAGGAAACCAGCAGTGTAACGAGGAAGGAAGAGGCAGGAAGGAAACAGGAAGGGAGGAAGGAAGAGAGGAGAAAGTAACAGAATGTAGGAAAGGAAAGAAAAGAATGGAAAAGTAAAAGATGAAACTTTTTTGATGCACAGATAAATATAGAAATGTTAATAATACTTGTAATATATTATGTATACAAAGAGGAGAGATTAAAAGGATCCAGCAGAAACCAATCAGGAGCAGATGTCACAAACCTCCAGGAAGCGGCAGATGTTGTATTTGTTGTGTAAGTTCATGAAGACAACGTTCTCAAAGAGCCAGAAGAACGGCCGCGGGTCTTCTTCTTTGGGCTTCAGCAGCTGGAGGATGCGGTAGTACTCAAAAAACAGCCTGCCAGTGCCCTCTGCAGGACAGACGAGAAACAACAAAGAGCAAGAGCCCCAAACAGTTTATATTGTGACAGATGGACACTTCACTTTATAGCGCATACATTGGTACCGTACCATAGAGGCCTTTTCTGTGTGGGTTGACAATGGCGAGGTCGTTACAGGGGCTGCCACCGATCAGCAAATCAAACGGACCCCACTGCTCGAGCTGAGCGGTGGAAGAGGAACAAACAGGAGGAGAAGGTTTAATTAAGTGCTGAGCTGAACATCAGTCGAGCAGTCGGGCGTGTGTGTGAACATACATGTGCCTGCGTGATGAACCGTACGTCACCGACGTGGATAATCTTCCCGCCGTGGTTGACCTCCGCCACGGCGACAGAATCCTCGCAGACTTCCGAGGCCACATATTTCTCTACTTTAAAACCCAGATCCTTCAGAACCAGGTAACCTGAGAATAACACGCACACACACACAGTGTGAGCTCGTCAACTGCGACATGTGTGTTTGTGATCTGCGTGTTTCTACGAGGGCCCTGAAGTGCAAAACACAACAGCAAATTCAAAAACACAACAGCAAAATCAAAACGGAAAAGGTAGGTACCCTCGGGCGACAAAAGTCACTTCCGTAGTATCACGTCATATCCATGTCATGCATCAAAATGTTCTTCAATAGCAGCGCGTACGTTGTCACTAACAGCGCTCATATTTTGAAAACATGTAAGCCATGTCTCCGGTTCAAAGGACCACCAGTCCAATCAGTGACAATTCATTTACCCGAAGGTACCTACCTTTATCGTTTTGAATTTTCTGTTGTGTTATGCGATTTGCTTTTGTGTTTTTGAATTTGCTATTGTGTTTTGCACTTCAGGGCCACCGTATGTTTCTCCTGAACAGTTAGACAATAAATATATTTAGCATCATCTACAGCACCACTTGCTGTTGTGTTATGCGATGTGCTGTTGTGTTATGCAATGTGCTGTTGTGTTATGCGATGTGCTGTTGTGTTATGCGATGTGCTGTTGTGTTATGCGATGTGCTGTTGTGTTATGCGATGTGCTGTTGTGTTATGCGATGTGCTGTTGTGTTATGCGATGTGCTGTTGTGGTTTTGAATTGGCTGTTGTGGTTTTGAATTGGCTGTTGTGGTTTTGAATTGGCTGTTGTGGTTTTGAATTGGCTGTTGTGGTTTTGAATTGGCTGTTGTGGTTTTGAATTGGCTGTTGTCTTATCCGATTTGCTGTCGTCTTATCCGATTTGCTGTCGTCTTATCCGATTTGCTGTCGTCTTATCCGATTTGCTGTCGTCTTATCCGATTTGCTGTCGTCTTATCCGATTTGCTGTTGTGTAATTTGAATTTGCTGTTGTGTTTTTGAATTTGCTAAACAGTTAGACAATAAATATATTTAGCATCATCTTCAGCACCACTGACAGTAACACTCTTAACTCACCGGTTGCTATGCCATCGAACAGTGAGAGGACTCGGAGCGGTCTGCGCAGGTTGGCAGGGATGGACGGGTAAACACGGTGCGGCTCCTGCAAAGTAAGAAAATGTTGTGATGCAGTGTGACTGTCGACTTTAAGTAGAAAAAAGAACTTTAATATAAGTTTTTACTGCTGCGAGAATCAATTTGATCACTCACAAACTCCATGGCGCTGTTGTTGGCGAATAACTCCTGCACACGGATGCTCCAGTCCTCTCTGGGAATCAGAGCGCCGTGAGGCCGATGAGGCTGACACATGTAGCAGATCCACGGGTCTAACAGCTTCAACGAATCAAACGTCCCCGGGCCGACGAGGATGTTCAGACAGTCAGCGCAGTACGATCTGCAAAAGTAGAGGAATAGGAAAGAGTATTAAACAAAAGAGTCATTCACTTTACGAAGACTGCAGTTTGAAACATGGAGAGCAGAACAGACTGACCTGCAGCAGCTATCGTAGCCACACAGTATGATCTCCAGTCCGTAGCAGCAGATGGTACAGTACGACTGATACCCCTCTTCATCATACAGATGCAGAGTTTCTGTTAGATTATCCTGCAGGAACACCGACAGCACCACAGACAGTCAGGGAAGTTTCATACTTCAGTCGACACGTTCACAGCGAGCTGATGAAGAGGACTTACTTTACACTTCAGGCAGAGGCTGCCTTTAAAGAGAGGGTGGAATATCTCGACGTCTTCGGTCCCGCAGCACAAACAGAAGTCTGCAGACACAGACGACCACGAGAAGAAGCAAAACAAAGAAGAGACTCAGAAGTCAAATCATCTATACGGACAAAACTATTTACTTATTGAGGTTTAACACAACAAATAAGAATAGAGGTTCATAGAGTGTTCGATACTGTGCTCAACACAGACACTAATCAACTGACATAATGCGAGTAAACAGTCATCTCCAAACTCACCTTCGATGTCCAGTTCCATCTTCATGATCCTACAGATGGTCTCCTCTGCAAGGAAAGAAATCAATAAGTTGTTATTATTGTTATTAATTATTTTAAACTTGTCGATGTTGGCTCGCTTTGAGCAGCCGACTCACTGGAACATCAAACGTGGACAAAATAAGATCTAAGCGCCTTTCACCATTTTGTAACTTCACACAGCTAAAGAGTAAATGATGGATTCAAACTCTGAGTGAGTGTTTGTTTGTTTGCAGCTTCTGTTTGGTACCTCGGAGTTTCTGGTCCGGCTGTTTGTAGACGCTGGTCACCTGGCCAACCTTGATGTAAGATCTGCTGAAGGTCCTCTCCTTGGGCGGCACAAAGTCCGGAGACATGTCGCTATCAGATTCATCCATCACACTCCTGTTCTTCTTCTTCTTCCCTCTTTTACCCTTCCCTCTTCCCCATCCCATTTTCCTTCTCTCCCATCCTCCCCCCCAGACATCTTTCTCTGTCTCTTCTTGTCTCGCTGACTCTGCTGTCTTTCCTCCTCTTCTGGATCCTCTCTCCTTCGTAGCTTCTTTATCAGGTTCGTCTTCACCTCCACCTTTGTACAAGAACTTCTCTGTCATATTGCACGGCAGCCTGTTTAAGCAGACAGCCACCTCTTTCAGCTTGTAGGCGCTGATGTTCATCTGGGTGGAGGGGCTGAGGGAGTGCTGAGAGGAGTTGTCGTTCATAAAGAGTTTCTTCTTCACCTTTGGTCTCGAAACACCTGGACAGAAAACAAACAAACATGTGACATGTACAATCTGTTGTACGATCCTTCCTTCTGTGCACAATCATCTGTGTTGAGTCACATGCAGCAACATTTCTCTTCTACTGTCAGAGCTCATCATTCAGACTCTAAATGTTCGTGCTCATACCATTCATGGCTGCCGTTGGTTTGAGTCCTTCTGGCCCCATGGGTTGAAATCCTTCGAGCGCCCAGTCCAACAGCTGTTTCAGCAGATTGTCTCTGTCCTCGAGACACGCAGAGAACTGTTGCTGACAGCGTAGAGCTGCCTCCTGACAGACATGAACATACATGTGTGAAGCAGGAGGACAAACATGAATCACGTGAGGAAAAACTTTATCAGGTCACAGACACAAACACAGACCTGCAGGGACAGGAAGATGGCTTCTCTGTAGGTGACAAGGATGGCGAAGGAGTTCGGAGAGAAGTGCTGAGCGAAGGCAGCGAATGGTTTCAGAGTCTTCAGGCTCACCTGGAATCAGAGCAGAGATCGGAAATAGATATCAGCAACTTAGCAGGCAAAAAAAACAGAACAGACTGAAATATGTTGGTAAATTTAAAGCCCAAACTGGATTTATGATGTAAAATGACATAAAACAACCAATAAAAAGCAGCAGTGTAATGAAGTTGTGTCTAGTTAACATTAGATCTGATAAAGTATTCAGATTCAAGACCACCAACAAGTAAAAACAAAACAATATACGCATGTGTGTGCATAATTATGTGCCATATTTCATAAACACCTCTGACTTACCTTAGAGGACATTCTCTGTCCGAACCACTGCACCATCCTCTGCCCTGAAAGCTGATCGTCTTCCCTGCACGGCATGATGACACCCGGCCAGAGAGAGAAGCCCTCCACCTTACCCCAGACCAGCTCCCCCATCACACCCATCACACCCTGTACAACACACACACACACACACACGTTAAAGCAGTTTCTATAGAAAAACATCTTCCTTTCTGAACATCCAACACGTCACGAGGTTACAGAGCTAAAAGGAGAGTTAGTTATTATCCAGACACACGTGCACAGATGTTGCCATGGTTACCGGTGAATGAGCTTGCATTCATATATAGTGTGAAACTAATGATTACTTTACTACAGATGTGAGTAATCACACAGTGAATTTTACCTGTGCCTCTGCTGAGCTGCTTGTTGAATCCATGGTGTCTTCTTCATCACTGCTCATGAATGCAAATTTGGGCTTTGTGGTTTTGTTACCTGTGAAAACAGATGTTAAATATTTATCCATACACATAAAACTCAGAGTTTTATTCTAGTACTCGAATTGTTCTGAATGACTTCATCACATTGTTTTGAGGCTTGCTGGAACACCTGCATCCAGTTAGCATGCTGGACCAAAGAGAGCCTGGAGAACTCCCGCCGTTCCCAGGCTTCATCGTAGTAGTAATTTGAAACATTTCTTACGTTCTTTAGTGATCAGCAGTCTGCTGGTCCGACACATTTTCGACTCTTCTGGGACATCCAACACATCTGATAAAATAAAACGGTAACATTGGTTATTACGACCCCTTTAATGGAGCTGGGAACTTACTCACACACCTGACAGCCTTACCTGAGGAATTGTCCGTGCTGCCCGAGTCCTCCGACGTGCTGTCCGAGTCCTCCGATGTGCTGTCCGAGTCCTCCGACGTGCTGTCCGAGTCCTCCGACAAGCTGACGGGTTTGGAAGAAATGCGTCGACTAGGTCTGGACACAAAACTGTCACTATCCTCCGTCTCTTCATCATCATCATCCTCTGTCTTCGTGCCTCCGTAATCTGCCTGGACAGGTGTCCTCCTGCAGGCTCGAGGTGGTCTTGTATGCCTGAGTGGTTGACGTGAAGCTTTGGGGATTGACATACCGTCAGAAGGAGTCCTGGTACTGTTGAACACATTATAGACGACAGCACACAAAGATCTCTTCAGCTTCACTAAGAGTTCTTAAGCTCCTTATCTCAGTTAGGAGAACTTCTAGTTGTCAGGTAAGAGCCTCACAAACCAGAGAACAAGGCAGGGTCAGGAGGAAAGTACGGCTTAATGCCGGGCAACATCTGTACAGACTATAGAAGCCCTAAAAGGCCATACATACATACATACATTTTATTCCACCTGTTTTCCCGCGATAATTAATTTGAGATCTTGAGAAAACAAAACGACTAGTGAGCAAACCTGTCACCACTGTAAAATCCCTTTGATCCATAATTTCTGACGAAGGTTTGTACACTTGATCTCAGGACTGGAGTGAGGATTAGTCAAAGTGTATCAACCTCTGTCAGAAATTATGGATCAAACAGATTTACAGTGGTAACAGGCTCGCTACATACCATGGACTACATTTATTTGCCGTACATTCTGTAATAAGGGCGCACTTCATTTAATACACTAGACCAAAGTGTGGGATAGTCTCCCCTAAGAGAAGTCGAAGCCTGGCCCCGGCTCTGCCAGACTAATAACGAACATGTCTTCGCTGTTATCTTCTGCCACAGAAGATAACAGCGAAGACATGTTCCAGCGTTGATCCAGAATGAATGAAAACCCAAAGGTGGTATATCACAGCAAGAGGTCTCACTTCACTGTCAAAGCCTCTTTGTAAAGTCTTTATGTAACAACCAGGAGCTTCATGACTGATTCAAACTAAAGCAGAGACACTAGCAGGAGACACTAGCAGGAGACACTAGCAGGGGACACTAGCAGGGGACACTAGCAGGGGACACTAGCAAAGGACACTAGCAGGAGACACTAGCAAAGGACACTAGCAGGAGACACTAGCAGGAGACACTAGCAGGAGACACTAGCAGGGGACACTAGCAGGAGACGTTAGCAGAGGACACTAGCAGGAGACACTAGCAGGAGACACTAGCAGGGGACACTAGCAGGAGACGTTAGCAGAGGACACTAGCAGGAGACGTTAACAGAGGACACTAGCAGGAGATATTAGCAAAGGACACTAGCAGGAGACATTAGCAGGAGACACTAGCAGGGGACACTAGCAGGAGACACTAGCAGGAGACACTAGCAGGAGACACTAGCAAAGGACACTAGCAGGAGACACTAGCAGGAGACACTAGCAGGAGACATTAGCAGGAGACACTAGCAGGGGACACTAGCAGGAGACGTTAGCAGAGGACACTAGCAGAGGACACTAGCAGGAGACGTTAACAGAGGACACTAGCAGGAGATATTAGCAGAGACATAGCAGGAGACACTAGCAGGAGACGTTAGCAGAGGACACTAGCAGGAGACATTAGCAGAGACATAGCAGGAGACACTAGCAGGAGACACTAGCAGGAGACACTAGCAGGAGACGTTAGCAGAGGACACTAGCAGGAGACACTAGCAGGAGACGTTAGCAGAGGACACTAGCAGGAGACACTAGCAGGAGACGTTAGCAGAGGACATTAGCAGAGACATAGCAGGAGACACTGTGTCGTTTTGTGATTTTTTTGTTGCTCCTCTTTGGGGGCTCGCTCTCAGAGTTTTCATCTCACCGTAAGAAATGTTTTTAGTTTTTCCCGCGCTGCGCCTCCCCGGAAGTCTTTTTGGCGCCCCCCTATGGAGGCGTGGTTAGCTTATTGTAATGTTTAAATCTTACAATTGAACTAACGGTCACTAACGGTTTTTTTATTTTTAATTAATTAATTAGATAAAAACGAGCCTCGCCTGAGGCGGCGGACGGGGAACCGGGAGATAACGGCGCTGTAGCGGCTCCTGTGACCGGCCGCGGGGCTTCACATGCCGGGCAGAGGAGGCTGAGTGAGGCCGGGCCTGGACCTACCTGCAGCGGATAGACTCTCACAGTTGTCGGGCTCGGTTGTCTGGTGTTCTCCGGTGTCTCTCTCCGTCATAAAAAGACTCTTCTGCTTTTTTCTTCTGCTTCACTTCACGTTCACTCTACCGGCAGCGGAAGAACCGATTCGATGACGTCAGGGCGTAACTGGTGACGCCAAAACGTAACGTAACGACGGGCGACGCACCGGAAATTCAAAACTTATTAACAAAATAAAATAAACCAATAATTAACTTAAATGAACTTTTGTATATTTGATTTATATTTGTACAGACATGTAGAAGATCAACAAATACTGTGTCAGCAATAAAATAAAGTAGTTTAATTTATTCTAAACAGAATAAATCCTGTGAGGGTTTGGATATAATATGAATTATCCAGGTGATTTCTGTCTAAACTACTACATGTACACTTTATCACGTTTATATTATTTGCACACAAAAACATTTTATATTTTAGTTTTTTAATGATAATCTGTTCTGATTTCTGATTTGGGGATCTTTAGCATGGCTGAATTTTACTGGGATTCATTTGCAGAAAAGATGCAATACAATTTGATATGACAAGACGAGACAGACTTTAATGATCCCACACCTGAGAGGTTCACCTGTTACAGCAGCTCGTAAATAAGACATGAAGTCATGAAGGGGGCGGTCCAGGACAGAGCTGGACCTCTTGACCAGTATTTGAGTCTTGTCCCCGCATAGAATAATGCAGATGCTACCACAGTGTCATAGAAAGTGTTAGATTGATTCAGCGTTCTGTCACAGTTTGTGTTTGTCTGAAGCTGTTTCACACACTTTAAAAACCTGAACAACAAAATACAAAACATCAGCTGTGGGACAAAATCAAAGAAACCTCTTTTCTTTTATTCGTCTCATCAACAGTCCTGAGTCAAAATCTACCAAAACATTTTTTCATTCAACCACTGGACAAAATGAAAATATACAATTATGACAGATTAAAAAGGAGTTAAACACAGAGGACCGTTCTATGTTCAAATATTTTAAAATACTGAAACCAAAAATACAGCAAAGGTAAACCTCCTTCACCCACAGACATTCATCAGTCAGATCAGGTCAGACATCAACAGACGCTGTCAGGGGTTTGATGATGTTTCCATTTCGTCATTAATCAACCATCAGTTGATTGAGAGTCTTTGTGTGATCACAGCTTTGTTGGTGTAAAGTGGCAGTGTGCAAACACACACACACACACACACACACACACACACACACACACACACACCAGTAACAATCAATACAGTTCAATGTGTCCTCATTAATACACAAAGAAATACAGCGAGAACCAAAAGTGTCTGAACTGTCAATAAAAAAAATAATAAAAAAAAATTAGACGATTCAGTAATCAATGTTTTTTAAACTACTGAACATTTTTAGTGTTTTTTCCTCTCAAACACGAGAGGAACACAGTGAGGCGTTTAAAACTAAACTGTATGACAGACTGAATATGGATTTCCTTCAATGTGAACATGATTTTTTAAATGTGTTTTAAAAAAAAGGTTAAAAAAATCTCACATATGACCTGCAAATATGAACATTTAAGTTAAATACTGGTGAGACAAACACAAACGGCCTGAAGGAAATCAGCTGAACTTGAGATACCATCATCAGCAAACAGCAACGTTTACTCAGATTCACCTGCTCTCCTCCTGCAGAAATAATCAGTTGAACACCGTCACATATTATTCTACTCTTTAGCCTTCCAAGCTGGAATGAACTGCTGGTTGCTGGAGTTGGCAGTGTAGGTGGAGAACTTCAGGAGGACAAACCAGCAACTCGAAGGAGAATAAGCCACCATTTTGGCAGAAGTGACTTCAGTGCAGACCAGATCCCAGAGCTCCTCTGGCAGTGATCCACAAAGGCCTGATTGTCAGAGGACACTGCAAAGAGAAATTATGCCCTATACATACACAACTCCACAGGGACCTCCTCTATCTCAGCTGCTGCAGCTCTGGAGAGGCAGGGGAGGAAGGGGGGGTGGAGGTGGTGGACGTGGTCACAGGAACAGGAACCACCTCGCAGGCAAAGTAGTCCTTGAGGGGAGCGAAGAGGTGACGGATGACCGGCACGCTCCAGGACTTCCCCAGCACCTTCTGCCTCTGCTGCCGGTTCATGTTTCTCACGTCAGTGTAATGTTTGGGGAAACCAAAGATTCTGGTGACCAATGACAGAGAAGAAGTCGTGTGTCAAGCAGGGAGCACACACACAGACGCGCGCGCGCACACACACACACGCGCGCACACACACCTCCTGGCCACATTTTTGCGCCCTGGGCGAACTTTTTGTCGTGCGCCCTCACGTCCGCCCGTGATGCGCCATGCGCTCTAGTCCAAGACTGCCGCCTGGGATCAGTCTGTCCGCCCCCCTCCGCCTTGCCCACCCCCTGCTCCACTAACTTGATGAGCGGTATAGAAAATTGGCGAGTTTTTTTCTTTTTCGGGCGCTCGTGCGCCCCTCACGGAGACTGCGCCCTGGGCGGTCACCCACATTGCCCATAGCTAAGACCAGCCCTGCACACACACACACACACACACACACACACACACACACACACACACACACACACACACACACACACACACACACACACACACACACACACACTCTTTAAGTATGACACCTACTTTTCTATCTCTGTGATCCAGAGGTTTTCCTCTTTGCCTTCCTGGAGGACGGGCAGCTGAGACACTTTGCCCTGCTTCAGAGAGTTTGCGCTGGTGGTGATCGTCCTCACCTTCGTGACCTGGAACACAAAACAACACGCTGAGTGACTGATCGGACCTTGATGAACATTTTTTAATCATAATAGTTTAGAGTTGCAGTTTTCAGTCACTGACCCTGGCTTCTCTGCCGATCTCTAAACAGTCCTGCAGAGTCAGCTTGTGGCTTTGGGACGCCGCGATGGGCCTGAAGGGAGATAAACAGCGAAAAAACAGAAGTTACAAGAGTCACAAGATGAAGAAACAACAAAGAGGGAAGTAAACTTTTACTGAGATCACTGCTGGTTCTACACGTCACTAATAAAACTGAGTAATTAACCTGTTATAATTCAGGATTAAATGAAGGTCTCACCTGCTCATGCCCGGGATGTTTCCCCAGAAGTAACGCGCTCGGTGAGCCGGGCTGAGTTTGACCGCGTCCACCAGCACCGGGTTACACTGTGTGCACGAACCAGACAGAACACGCTCAGGACATGTTAGTCAGAGGAAACCAGGAAGGAAGAGGCAGGAAGGAAACAGGAAGGGAGGAAGGAAGAGAGGAGAAAGTAACAGAATGTAGGAAAGGAAAGAAAAGAATGGAAAAGTAAAGGTGAAACTTTATTGATGCACAGATAAATATAGAAATGTTAATAATACTTGTAATATATTATGTATACAAAGAGGAGAGATTAAAAGGATCCAGCAGAAACCGGGATCAGGAGCAGATGTCACAAACCTCCAGGAAGCGGCAGATGTTGTGTTTGTCGTGTAAGTTCATGAAGACGACGTTCTCAAAGAGCCAGAAGAACGGCCGCGGGTCTTCTTCTTTGGGCTTCAGCAGCTGGAGGATGCGGTGGAACTCAAAGAACAGCCTGCCAGTGCCCTCTGCAGGACAGACGGGGGGATTACAGCAAAGCAGAAGAGAAACCACAAAGAGCAAGAGCCCCAAACAGTTTATATTGTGACAGATGGACACTTCACTTTATAGCGCATACATTGGTACCGTACCATAGAGGCCTTTTCTGATTGGATTCACAATGGAGAGGTCGTTACAGGGGCTGCCACCGATCAGCATATCAAACGGACCCCACTGCTCGAGCTGAGCGGTGGAAGAGGAACAAACAGGAGGAGAAGGTTTAATTCAGTGCTGAGCTGAACAACATCAGTCGAGCAGTCGGGCGTGTGTGTGAACATACATGTGCCGGCGTGATGAACCGTACGTCACCGACGTGGATAATCTTCCCGTCGTGGTTGACCCGCGCCACGGCGATCGAATCCTCGCAGACCTCTGAGGCCACATATTTCTCTACTTTGATACCCAGATCCTTCAGAACCAGGTAACCTGAGAATAACACGCACACACACACACAGTATGAGCACAAACATCGAACCAGCAAATTCTGATTAATACGATCATGAAAAGAACTGACAGCGACGTGTGTGTTTGTGATCTGCGTGATTCTCCTGAACAGTTAGATAATAAATATATTTAGCATCATCTTCAGCTATTTGATTTGCTATTGTGTTTTTAAATTTGCTGTTGTGTTATTCAATTTGCTATTGTGTTATTTGATTTTGCTGTTGTGTTTTTGAATTTGCTATTGTGTTTTTGATTTTGCTGTTGTGTTATTTGATTTGCTATTGTGTTTTGGAATTTGCTGTTGTGTTTTTGAATTTGCTGTTGTGTTATTCGATTTGCTATTGTGTTATTCGATTTGCTGTTGTGTTATTCGATTTGCTATTGTGTTTTTGAATTTGCTGTTGTGTTATTCGATTTGCTATTGTGTTTTTGAATTTGCTGTTGTGTTATTTGATTTGCTAATGTGTTTTTGAATTTGCTGTTGTGTTATTCGATTTGCTGTTGTGTTATTCGATTTGCTGTTGTGTTATTCGATTTGCTGTTGTGTTATTCAATTTGCTGTTGTGTTTTTGAATTTGCTGTTGTGTTATTTGATTTGCTATTGTGTTTTTGACTTTGCTGTTGTGTTTTTGAATTTGCTGTTGTGTAATTTGATTTGCTGTTGTTATTCGATTTGCTGTTGTGTTATTCGATTTGTTGTTGTGTTATTCGATTTGCTGTTGTGTTTTTGAATCTGCTGTTGTGTTATTTGAATTTGCTGTTGTGTTTTTGAATTTGCTGTTATGTTTTTGATATTTGATTTGCTGTTGTGTTTTGCACTTCAGGGCCACCGTATGTTTCTCCTGAACAGTTAGACAATAAATATATTTAGCATCATCTTCAGCACCACTGACAGTAACACTCTTAACTCACCGGTTGCTATGCCATCGAACAGTGAGAGGACTCGGAGCGGTCTGCGCAGGTTGGCAGGGATGGACGGGTAAACACGGTGCGGCTCCTGCAAAGTAAGAAAATGTGATGCAGTGTGACTGTCGACTTTAAGTAGAAAAGAGAATATTAATATAACTTTTTACTGCTGCGAGAATTCATTTGGTCACTCACAAACTCCATGGCGCTGTAGTTGGCGAATAACTCCTGCACACGGATGCTCCAGTCCTCTCTGGGAATCAGAGCGCCGTGAGGCCGATGAGGCTGACACATGTAGCAGATCCACGGGTCTAACAGCTTCAACGAATCAAACGTCCCCGGGCCGACGAGGATGTTCAGACAGTCAGCGCAGTACGATCTGCAAAAGTAGAGGAAGAGGAAAGAGTATTAAACAAAAGAGAGTCATTCACTTTACGAAGACTGCAGTTTGAAACATGGAGAGCAGAACAGACTGACCTGCAGCAGCTATCGTAGCCACACAGTATGATCTCCAATCCGTAGCAGCAGATGGTACAGTACGACTGATACCCCTCTTCATCATACAGATGCAGAGTTTCTGTTAGATTATCCTGCAGGAACACCGACAGCACCAAAGACAGTCAGGGAAGTTTCATACTTCAGTCGACACGTTCACAGCGAGCTGATGAAGAGGACTTACTTTACACTTCAGGCAGAGGCTGCCTTTAAAGAGAGGGTGAAATATCTCGACGTCTTCGGTCCCGCAGCACAAACAGAAGTCTGCAGACACAGACGACCACGAGAAGAAGCAAAACAAAGAAGAGACTCAGAAGTCAAATCATCTATACGGACAAAACCATTTACTTATTGAGGTTTAACACAACAAATAAGAATAGAGGTTCATAGAGTGTTCGATACTGTGCTCAACACAGACACTAATCAACTGACATGATGCGAGTAAACAGTCATCTCCAAACTCACCTTCGATGTCCAGTTTCATCTTCATGATCCTACAGATGGTCTCCTCTGCAAGGAAAGAAATCAATAAGTTGTTTTTATTGTTATTAATTATTTTAAACTTGTCAATGTTCGCTCGCTTTGAGCAGCCGACTCACTGGAACATCAAACGTGGACAAAATAAGATCTAAGCGCCTTTCACCATTTCGTAACTTCACACAGCTAAAGAGTAAATGATGGACTCATTCTGAGTGAGTGTTTGTTTGTTTGCAGCTTCTGTTTGGTACCTCGGAGTTTCTGGTCCGGCTGTTTGTAGACGCTGGTCACCTGGCCAACCTTGATGTAAGATCTGTTGAAGGTCCTCTCCTTGGGCGGCACAAAGTCCGGAGACATGTCGTTATCAGATACATCCATCACACTGCTGTTCTTCTTCTTCTTCCCTCTTTTACCCTTCCCTCTTCCCCATCCCATTTTCCTCTTCTCCCATCCTCCCCCCCAGACATCTTTCTCTGTCTCTTCTTGTCTTCCTGACTCTGCTGTCTTTCCTTCTCCTCTGGATCCTCTCTCCTTCGTAGCTTCTTTATCAGATTCGTCTTCACCTCCACCTTTGTACGAGAACTTCTCTGTTAAATTGCACGGCAGCCTGTTTAAGCAGACAGCCACCTCTTTCAGCTTGTAGGCGCTGATGTTCATCTGGGTGGAGGGGCTGAGGGAGTGCTGAGAGGAGTTGTCGTTCATAAAGAGTTTCTTCTTCACCTTTGGTCTCGAAACACCTGGACAGAAAACAAACAAACATGTGACATGTACAATCTATTGCACGATCCTTCCTTCTGTGCACAATCATCTGTGTTGAGTCACATGCAGCAACATTTCTCTTCTACTGTCAGAGCTCATCATTCAGACTCTAAATGTTCATGCTCATACCATTCATGGCTGCCGTTGGTTTGAGTCCTTCCGGCCTCATGGGTTGAAATCCTCCGAGCGCCCAGTCCAACAGCTGTTTCAGCAGATTGTCTCTGTCCTCGAGACACGCAGAGAACTGTTGCTGACAGCGTAGAGCTGCCTCCTGACAGACATGAACATACATGTGTGAAGCAGGAGGACAAACATGAATCACGTGTGGAAAAACTTTATCAGGTCACAGACACAAACACAGACCTGCAAGGACAGGAAGATGGCTTCTCTGTAGGTGACAAGGATGGTGAAGGAGTTCAGAGAGAAGTGCTGAGCGAAGGCAGCGAATGGTTTCAGAGTCTTCAGGCTCACCTGGAATCAGAGCAGAGATCGGAAATAGATATCAGCAACTTAGCAGGCAAAAAAAACAGAACAGACTGAAATATGTTGGTAAATTTAAAGCCCAAACTGGATTTATGATGTAAAGTGACATAAAACAATCAATAAAAAGCAGCAGTGTAATGAAGTTGTGTCTAGTTAACATTAGATCTGATAAAGTATTCAGATTCAAGACCACCAACAAGTAAAAACAAAACAATATACGCATGTGTGTGAGTGCCTACGACACTCGTTAACCATTGTTCTTCTGCGTGTTTCTTTATCTTATTATTCATTTTCTGCCCTTTTTCGCAGATGAATGTGGCCCACAGCGGTGAGACGACCCCAACAAAATATATCTCAAAACGTGCGTCTTGATCCTGAATCCCATGCTATTACTTTTATAAGAGATTTCGTATTTGAATCAATGGGGAGGCCCGAAAAAAAATAGTTCAAGAGACATTTTCAACAATGAAAAAAATAAAACGTATTCGACTGCCGTGGCCTCAAATTATGCCAATACAGACACGATTTCTACATATAAGTGTAGGAAAATTTGTCTTCTCACTCACATTCGCCTGCTAAAACTGTCAGATATATCGTTTTGGCGGGAAACGCAAAGATACGGCAGCAGCCCCCATCCTCATAGACTGCCATGTTAAAAAGGTGGGAAATTTACTGGAGGAAAACAGAAGTAACGCTTCTCTGAATTGCTCTTAAGGTCACATTTCTTCATTTATCAACACAATACAACTATGTAGACGTTCAGGAAGGTCTCAGGATGCACAAAGTTAAGCCGGTTCAATGATTGGAAACATGGTTTGGCCAAAGATCCTTCCTCTTCGAGGGATAGTCTTAGCATTTTCTCTCTCTCTCTGTCTTTCCAACTGACATACTAACAGGTGCAGTAACTGCTCTGCCGATTAGGCAGTTGGTCCTGGTTGCTTGGCAACCTCAAGCCTGCCTGAAGGAGGAGAGGGGGGAGGGGCCAGCAGGCAGAAGCCCAGCGGCGGCCATTTTAGCAGTTTTGGCATTTTTGGCATTTGAACCTGTCTGTCTAAAATGACACACAGAGATAGCAGAGCAGCTAGCGTGTCAACGCTAGCTGTAAAGACATGCTAATTGCTAACATTAGCGGCCAATGCTAAAACCAATATAGAATACAGACCTCCGTCAACAGTCCACTTGTCACACTCTCACTCTCAGATTTCATAAACACCTCTGACTTACCTTAGAGGACATTCTCTGTCCGAACCACTGCACCATCCTCTGCCCTGAAAGCTGATCGTCTTCCCTGCACGGCACGATGACAGCTGGCCAGAGAGAGAAGCCCTCCACCTTACCCCAGACCAGCTCCCCCATCACACCCATCACACCCTGTCCAACAAACACACACACACACACACACACACGTTAAAGCAGTTTTCTATTAATAAAAACATCTTCCTTTCTGAACATCGAACACGTCAACAAGGTTACAGAGCTAAAAGGAGAGTTAGTTATTATCCAGACACACGTGCACAGATGTTGGCATGGTTACCGGTGAATGAGCTTGCATTCATATATAGTGTGAAACTAATGATTACTTTACTACAGATGTGAGTAATCACACAGTGAATTTTACCTGCGACTCTGCTGAGCTGCTTGTTGAATCCATGGTGTCTTCTTCATCACTGCTCACGATGAACACAAATTTGGCCTTTGTGGTTTTATTACCTGTGAAAACAGATGTTAAATATTTATCAATACACACAAAATGCACAGTTTTATTCTAGTATTCCAATTTTTTATGACTCGAATTGTTTTGAATGACTTCATCGCATTGTTTTGAGGCTTGTAGATTCAATTCCACCTCTGCAGTTTTACAATATGAAACTACTGTCTATTAAGTAACCGGGGGGTGGGGGGGCTGTCAGGAGCTGTTCATGGATGTATACGAGAGAAGGAGATAGACGCACATATCCTTCACACCCTCTGTTGACCAATCTATATACAGCTTGTGTGTGTGGGGGGGGTGCATCACCTGCAGGGAAGAGGTGTGGGGAGGGCTCAGGAGAGCAGCGACAGGTGAGAGTGACTGGAACACCTGCATCCAGCTAGCATGCTGGACCAAAGAGAGTCTGGAGAACTCCCACACACTCCAGCCGTTCCCAGGCTTCATCGTAGTAGTAATTTGAAACATTTCTTACGTTCTTTAGTGATCAGCAGTCTGCTGGTCCGACACATTTTCGACTCTTCGGGAACATCCAACACATCTGATAAAATAAAACGGTAACATTGGTTATTACGACCCCTTTAATGGAGCTGGGAACTTACTCACACACCTGACAGCCTTACCTGAGGAATTGTCTGTGCTGTCGGAGTCCTCTGACAAGCTGACGGATTTGGAAGAAATGCGTTGACTAGGTTTGGACACAAAACTGTCACTATCCTCCGTCTTTTCATCATCCTCCTCTGTCTTCGAGCCACCGCAATCTGCCTGGACAGGTGTCCTCCTGCAGGCTCGAGGTGGTCTTGCATGCCTGCGTGGTTGACGTGAAGCTTTGGGGGTTTCCATATCGTCAGAAGGAGTCCTGGTGCTGTTGAACACCTTCACACGACAGCACACAAAGATCTCTTCAGCTTCACGAAGAGTTCTTCAGGTCTTAATCTTAGTTAGGAGAACCTCTAGTTGTAAGGTAAGAGCCTCACCAACCAAAGAACAAGCTCAACTTTTAACACTCACCTTAGCAAACACCTGCGTCGTGCTTAGAGAGTCTGGCAGGGCCAGGAGGGTCAGGAGGAATCTACGCAGAAAGTACGGCTTAATGCCGGGCAACATCTGTACAGACAACACAGGAAAGTCAATATCATTTACTATTCAACAGCGACGTTATTGCTGCTTCCCTGATCTACTGTGTTTACCTTCGCCCAGCAGTGACCACCTCCCCCTCTCATCTGCTCCTCCTTCACGGTCTTAAGGACACTGAAGTAGGCGTCTGGCAGCTCTTGACGTGTTTTTAAAGACATGGTGTTGATCGCACCCAGCTGAGTCCCCATCTTTATCAGCACATGTCTGGGCAGCCAATATTCCTGCAAGGATCAATAAACAGAATAATCACAAGAAGTTGAGTAGAACATTAGAAACTTATTTTAAAATTTAAGATTGTAAACAGCTGTTGGGAGCTCTGATGATTGATGACTAAATGATGCTCTTGCTCTTAAATAAATAAGAAAGAAAAGAACACAAAAGAAAAGATATTTGGTTTATTACTTTGATATTTTCTGGATGTTTCAGGACTTTGCTGATGTTCCTCAGTGCCACGTCTCCCAGATGTTCAGGAACGCTGTTCACTAAACTCCGTAGTGCTGAGCTGTAGAAACCTGCAGCGCTCTGCAGGAAGTCCCTTCTCTCCTTATCCCCCAGATCCACGGTGGCCGTGGCCCACAGAAAGTCTCTGGCACGAGAACCTATGTTCACCTCCGACATGGGGAGCAGCTTCTCATCGGAGAGGAGGTGCGGGAGCCGCTTCCTCAGAAAATTCTTGGCGACAGAGGGCTGGAGAAGACTGCCCGTGTAGGAGGAGATCAGCCGTGAGGTCAGCTCGAGCTCCACGGCCACGTCCACCGTGCCATACTGCTGCTGCTCTTGGAGAGCTCGGAGGGGCTCCAAAGCGTGCGAGAGGAACAGGAAGTACAGCTTGGTTTTATGATCCATCAGATGGGTTCTGATCCGATCGATATCCTCGGTTTGCCTCAGTGACTTAAAATACTCCACTATATCCCTCCAGCAGTTCGCCATCTTCTGCACGATGTTGATGATAAATAAACACTGTTTAGAGAGAGGATGGGTCGGGTTGTAAGACTCTGTATCAGCGAATACTTCTTTCAGGCTGTCATTGACGGAGGGACAGGTGGAGTAGTGACAGTGGATGTTTCTAACGAGGTCAACTACGCAACGAAAGGAAGGCAGGAGTCCAGCCTGGCAGGCTCTTCCTGCCATCCCGGGGAGGCCGCAGAGCGATATTAACTTAGAGTTGTAGACCTGGAGGTGGGACACGAAGAACTGGGTCACCGCCAGGTGTGGGACTCTGCAGTAGAACACAGCGAGGTTGGATAGAGGGATGTTAAACTTCTTTAACGTCTCAACCAGGAGGCGTGCATCAGTATCCACACTGTCTTTGTCTGGGGTGGTGTCAGAGTCGACGCTCATCTGCAGAGTGTGCAGCAGCTTCACCACACCGACCCCCGAGCTCTGGTCAAAGTAGCCAATCAACATAACGCTCGTGCGCTGCCCTCCGCCCAGCTCCACCCCCGCATACAGGTAAAGGCAGTACGGCACCTGATAGCAGGCCTGCACGATGTCTCTGGGGTGGGCTAAGCTGTGAGGAGGGTCTGCGCTATTGTCACTGCAGTATCTCCTGATGAAGGGCAACCAGTTATCGTTGAAACTACTCCACTGTTTTCCCTCCTCCACTGCTGTTTGCTCCATCCTTTTTATCTCCATTGTTTCCATTTTGTCAGTTTTCTCCTCCATCGTCACATCCACCACGTCATCTTCATCGTCGGATATTAATACTATCTCTTCTGCGTGCCTGTTCGAAGTCTCCCGTGGTTTTTCTTTTCTTGGTTCTTTCATCTTCAGAATAATTTCCAGTTTCTGATGAGAGCTTTGGGAGGAGTGAGCATCTAGAACAGGAGTAAACAAAAAGGAATAACTGATTACCGGTTGCATATTTCAGATAGTATTGAACCCTGCTTTTCTGTAGCCCTTTTTTTAAAGTCATGATATGATTATACTCAGGAAACTGTTCCAGGTTGGAGCGAGAGAGCTGGAACAACATCTCTGGTTTGTTTGAAATAAACTTTTATCTCATTGATTTATATCCTGCCTGATCTCCCTCTCACTCCTCTCCTGATTGTTTCACGTCTATCTCAGTGAACTAAAAGTTTACTTCAACTAAACCAAAGACTGAAAAGACAAATGAAGGTTTTGGTGAATTTTATTTTGTCTTAATTCAACAAGGTAAGATTCCTCATTAACATAAATGTCTTTCTCTGTAGGGAACAATCCGAGCCCATCAGTGGCAAAACAGCACGTTTAGTAGACGTACGCTGAAGTTGTGCGATTGTCCATCAGACAAAAAAACATTGGAATATTGTGTCCAGGTTGAAAAATACTGATGTGAATTCATATCTAGGCCCTGTTAAAGATGTTACTGAAATGTTTTTGTAGGTCTGAGGTTGTGACATCACGTTTACATAATAAAAGCCAAGAAATAGTCGAGTCATGACCTTGTGAATATTTTAAAATTTGGCAGAGTAACTGTGAACGGCTTCAGGCACATTCATCACATGTGATGTCCTCTGACTGCCTGATAACTAATGTAGTTCTTTTCTAACATGCTCCCACATTTCATTAAAACACTCTGTGCCATCTCAATGCTACGTACTACATGTGTGAAGAATAAACAACCTTTGTAACAACTGTGACACACACACTTCTCCCACCTGAGTCAGGTACCATGCTTTGTCCACCTCTGGCCTCCAGGGCGTGGTACTTCCTGCCGTTGTTGTTCTTGTCAAAGAGCGTCTTAAACCACAGCAGGAAGGTCAGAGCCACGACTTTGTTCTTCACAATCAGCGCATCGACAGGGACGTGCTGCAGGCGGAGAGAGGCGGGTTTAAGTTTTCATGCACGTGTTTATATCCATCAGTCAACAGAAGGCGTTCGATGTTTCAGGCGTGTTTCTACCAGCTGGTTTGAAAACTATCATATACATCAATGCCAACATATCTGATTTGTAACAGTACTCACTCGTTTCACTTCAACTTCTCTGAACGCAGCTTGCAGTAAGCTGTAGTTGTGGATAGAGTCCACCATGTTACTGCTTTGGAAGCGGACCCTGGAGAGGTCCAAGGACCCGGGAAACAAACAGTCCATCAACTGGCAATAAGCTGCACCTGGATATTCACACAAACATGCTTTTAAAAAACAGCCCTGTGCAGATGACGCTGATCCAGATTTTAATAGAAGACTGAAGTAAAATTTGCCACAACCTGCTGCAGCTGCAGCACTGTGGAGATCTATATGCAGCCGGTTGATGCTAAACGAGAGCATGAAAGCTCAAGGTGTACACACAGTATGCACTATGACATCATGAGTCATGACACACATTCAATGCTGACGTACCTGTGCACACCTGCTCTATCTTGGTGAAGCGTGTCTGTAGAGTTTCATTAAGCCATGCCAGCATCTCAAAGCGTTGCGGCCACATCGAGTCCACAGCTTCATCGACCGTCATGTTCACCGCCATCTCCTGAAGGGACGGACCTGCACATAGACATAAACACTGACCTGTTACTGAACAAATCAACAGGTTTAATTGTGTTTGCTCACATTTTATGATGCAGGAAGATTTTAACACACTCAGCTCTATCTGTCATTTCCTCCCGAGGACCCCTCAGTCTCTGCACGGGTCTCTGAAAGCTTCTCAGACATCTCCACATGGATGAAGGCACATCACCTCCAGCTGAACCTCTCAAAAACTAAACTGCTTCTCCACCCAGACAAACATACAACAGGCCACAACGTCAACACTAACTCCCTGTGTCTTGCCTTTACCACGGTGGTGTAAAACGTATTAGTTATGATCAATGACCAACTAACCTTCTCCGATCATGTCTCCTCAGTTGCCCGGTCATGCCGCCTTGCACTTCACAACATCAGAAAAATCAGACCTTACCTAACTCAACATGCTACTCAACTCCTGACACTAGCTGTGTCCATCTCCAGACTAGATTCCTGTACCTGGCCTCCAGTCTGCCGGCGAAACCTCTTCAGATGATCCAGAATACAGTCTACAACCAACCCCAAAGGTCACATGCCACTGCACTGCTCATCGAGCTCCACTGGCTACCTGTTGCAGCCCACATTAAATCCAAATCACTAATGCTCGCCTACAAAGTTGTCTCCGGTACTGCACCTACCTACTTGAACACCCTCGCGACTGTTGCGCTCCTCCAATGAACGACGTCTGTCTCTGCCACCCGTACGCTCAGGACACTCCAAACTTTTTTGTCTGTTGTCCCCGATGGTGGAACGTCCTACCAGTTCCTACCAGTTGTAGATGGGTTGTAGATATACAACAACAGAACAACTTAAATAACTGTCAAATAACTGTAAATTAACTGTAAGTTAACTGTTAAATAACTGTAAAATAACTGTAAGTTAACTGTAAATTAACTGTAAATTAACTGTAAGTTAACTGTTAAATAATTGTAAAATAACTGTAAGTTAACTGTTAAATAACTGTAAGTTAACTGTAAATTAACTGTAAGTTAACTGTAAGTTAACTGTTAAATAACTGTAAATTAACTGTAAGTTAACTGTTAAATAACTGTAAGTTAACTGTAAATTAACTATCAA